>JAODAL010011782.1:0-98338 GCA_025379985.1 Phyllomedusa bahiana
GGGGCCCTGGTCCCTTTTTTTGGACCTGCTGCTGTCTCTGGGTTTGGGAGGCATGTTGCAGGTTGCCAGAGCTGCGGGAGTTAGGCCCCTTTATATGGCGGATGAGGGCAGGCTCCTTGAGGGCACTAAACTGCTTTTGGGGGCAATCCAAGCAAGTGAGTGCTCCCAGGGGATCTGGAAGGAGCTGGGTGACAGCTGGGGGCAGAACTAACTCTCCGGTGCTGCGGGGGTTAACTCCGCTGTGCTGCTGCTGCTGCGGCTTGTTTGGCTGTAGTATCCCACTGACCTGATCGAGTGGTAGCTGCAGGAAGGCGCAGGCCCCGCCGGTGGGAGCCGCAGAGGGAGATCTGTGCAGCCGGGTCCGGCCCCTCGTCTGTCACTGCCCCCGCCGAGGGTTTTGCGATGAGCCCCGGCCGCTCTTCGTCGGCAGTGAAAGCGGCGCGTCCGGCTTCTGGGAGGAGGTAAGATGGCGCCCGCCGTGTGACGGGTAGTAGGCCTCAGATGCGGATGGGCCCTGGAAATAATCCCCGATCCGCCTGCTTCGTACCGGAGTGTGGAGGGAGTGGGTGCCGTCTGTGGGCCGTTCGCCGCCGCTTTGGGTGCCAGGTTTGTCGTTTAAATTTCCCCCCTAGGAGGTAGCGCTGGTGCGGAGCTCCTCAGTTAGGCGTCCGTCTCCATGGGCTTCCGGTTCCGCCCCCGGAGCGGATATTTCTGTATGGATGATGGGCAGGTTTGTCCAGAGAAGGCTGAGAATTAGTGATAATGAAGGAGATAAGATTGTGGTCAGAGAGAGCATAGGAGAATTAGTGAAGTTTAGAAATTGAGGAAAGATGACAGAAGACCCCGATCCAGAGATTTTCCCCTCCTTGTGGGTTTTGGGGAGTCAGTAAACTGCGAGAGGCCAATGAAGGAGTTAATGAAAGGAAACTGTGAGGCAGGAAGGAGACATGGGGTCCCTCAATGGGGATGTTGGGAAATCACCCATTGATTGAGAGTGGGCATTTCAGAAGAGAGGAAGTGTGGGAGGCCAGGCGGCAAAATGATCCAAAACTGGCGGGAGAGCCGGGGGGTCTTTAGACAACTGCGACTCTGATGGAAAATGGATGAAGAGTCTGAGGGTGTGGACCTCAAAGAAGGGGAAAGTGAGGGAGGGTGCAGGAGGACGGACCTGGGGAAGTGCAGGTGTGGAGAGAGAAGTATGCCAAACTCCTCCACCCGGCTGTTCTCAGGTTTTGGGGGTGTGGGTGAAGTGTAGCCCACCATAGGTGAGAGCGGGCAAAGGAAGTCGGTGTCAGATTGCTGGAAGCCATGTTTCTGTGAGGGCCAGCAAGGTTGAGGGAGTTGGAGAAAAAGTCATGAACAGCTGTGAGTTTGTTGCAGACGGATCGGGCGTTCCATAGAGCACACTTTATAGGGGGCAAAAAAGACGTACAGCGCATGGCAAGCAGGTTAGCAGGGTTTCTATGGGAGGCTGAGGAGGAGGTGGGATGAGCAGTAAAGGAAGGTGGCCCGGGGTTGGGAGAGATGTCCCCTGCAGCGAGAAGCAGGAGAATGAAAAGAGACAGCAGATGGGTCAGTGATGAATATGAGCGGCGTTTGTGCAGTAATATGTGAGCTGGAGGTTTGGGTGGTTGAGAAAGGAGAAATAGCGTGTGGATGAGCACATAGGTGAGGGCAGGAGACAGGAGCTTATGTGGATAAACTTGTCTGAGGGCAAGATAGGGTGGTAAGATAGGAGGCAGATGGCTGCAAGGTAGATAGTAATAGCAAGCATGGTAAATAAGGAGTATGCAAAGAAGTGCAGCTACTTACAAAAAGGCGAGAGTCCCTTCTCCCTTCTGCTCCCTTCAGGCTCAATTCAGGGATAATTCTGAGGATTGCCACTTAGAAATTTGGCCCCCAGACCTCGGTCCACAGACCACAGCTCTGCAACTTATACTCAACTATGATGAGTTCAAAATGAGCATTAGGGCCTTCAGGTGTCGTAAACGGGTGGAGCTACAAATAGCTCTGCACAGAGCAGAAACTTCAAGGGGAGTATCTGGGATTGATGGCTATACAAATAAACACAGGATAAATTATGGAAGACAGAGCAGGGTGAAAAAATCTAGACAAAAATGTACCATTTAAACTAAGCAGAGACAGCTAGACATATAATGCGGTGGGATGGCTGGGACTTGTTGTTCCACAGACAGGACGTACCATTTAAACTAAGCAGAGACAGCTAGACATATAATGCGGTAGTTAAAGGCTACATCTATCTTCAAAACCCATGTGTATTGTATTTGTGCCTGAAATAAAAGCTCAAGCAACTGTACAATACACCTTTATTAAAAATGTGCTACCATTTTATTTCCACAGCTTCTATACAGACTTCTATTTGTCTCCTTGGTAACAGACAATAAACCCTGTGTGGTCTAATCCTCATCATAATTTCTTCTATTACTACCGTATTTAATTCTAACATATGTTTCCTAAGTAAGCAAGAAGTAAATGACAGATAGTAGGGAGTATGACTGCATGATCAGACTACACAGGGTTTGTTTGTAGTCTGTTACTATAGCAACACATAGAATGTAAGTAGCTTTAGATGGAAAAAGGTAGGACACTTATAATTACAACCAGATGCAAAACTTTGGATGCATTGGGACAATTAGAACAATGTTTGTGAAGGTGCTCATAAACTTTGTAAGCAGTTTGCAAAATTCTCTACATAATTAGATACATTTCTGCTATGTAAAAAAAAAAATCCAATTTTACTTGTTTTCTTATTATGTTTCCTTCAAATCTTTTCTTCTTCTTTTTTTTTCCAGATCCAGAATGCCAATGACGTTCTAATTTCCCCCCTGGAGAAGTTCCGTAAGGAGCAGATCGGTGCAGCAAAGGTAAGCGGTTAGAATCTACTTTAATTTGTTGTCAGAATATAACAGGTAACATGAATAAATGGTGCTTATTGGACTGTGCTTTGGGGGCTGCATTCCTATGGATGGCAAGAATTGTTTAGACCAGCAGATCCAGCATCATAGCTTTTGTTATGGATGTGTCCACAATGCAAATGTGAACAAAGCCTAAGGCAGATTAGAAATACGTTTCCAGTGCTGTTAGTATTAACGGATTAAGTGGAACAATAAAATTTTAGATTTTGAGCTCACTCCTTCCCTCTATCATATAACCCTATATATCACAGAGTCAGCTTTCTCTCCCTATTATATAAAAACCCTTTTATATCACAGAGCTCAGCTTCTTCCTCTTTTCATATAACCCTATATATCACAGAGCTCAGCTCCTCTCCTCTATCTAATAAAACCCTATATATCACAGAGCGCAGCTTTTCTCCTCTATCATATAATCCTTTTATTTTCACAGAGCTCAGCTTTCTCTCCCTCTATCATATAACCCTATATATCACAGAGCTCAGCTTCTCTCCTCTATCATATAACCCTATTTTTCACAGAGCTCAGCTTCTCTCCTCTGTTATATAACCCTATATATCACAGAGCTCAGCTTCTCTCCTCTATCATATAACCCTATATATCACAGAGCTCAGCTTCTCTCTTCTATCATATAACCCTATATATCACAGAGCTCAGCTTCTCTCCTCTATCATATAACCCTATATATCACAGAGCTCAGCTTCTATTCCTTTATCACACCCTGCTTTCAGATAGGGCAGCATAAACTCCACAACACATTCACTTTAAGGGTGCGTTCCCACGGCATAGGCCAAATACCGGTCGGTTTGCCGGCCGGTATTTGTCCTGCTTTGTGTCCGTCCCCACGGCCGCGGGGGGGGGGGACGGCTTTTCTCCGCGATGAGCGGAGAATAGCCCTCTCCCTCCCAATGAGAAGCACAGATTCCGTCAGAAAACCGGACGGAAGATTGTGCTTTCTCAATGTTTTGTTGCCGGACCGCGGGCGGCAAAACCGCCGGGCGGAAAACCTGTGCAGTGGGGACTGCTGCACGGGTTTTCCATAGAGCACAATTGTGCTCATTTTCGGCCGGTTTTTCATGCGGGCTGCAAAACCGCAAACCGCCTGAAAAAGCGGCCGAAAACCCGTGCAGTGGGGACATGCCCTAAGAGGAAAATTGTTTGGACGCCTATAAAGATATTCATTGTGTATCTACTGAAGACACATGGAGGACACATTTTCATTCTCCACTTCTAACCAACCACACTGCAACGTTATAGATAACCAAGGCTTAAAACCACAAGGTGATGTAGCATTATGAGATTTACTGCATGATATTGGCTTGATCTGCTGCATTAAGGCCTCCGCTCTAATAAGCTTATTCTTGAAATGATTGAGGCGTGGCTGGCAGGGACTGATCATTCATCCCCAGTGGAGAGGATCACCTGGTCACCGTGTGCCGCTCCATCTCCGCGCTGCATTTGTCTGTGTCATGGAGCTAATGCAGCAGAAGAGATTTATAAATGGTCCTCTCTCTGTCTGGAAATAGTCACCCGGGCTGTTTGGCTTTTCCCATCGTAACTCAGGTCCCCTCTGAAGCGGTATTTAATGTTGCGCTGCGACACAATGACTTCATGAGATGATTGTGAATTTAGTGATAAGAGGTTTAATCACTGCGCTTGTCTCCGGAGGACCGTGCTGCCGGGCAGTCATGCAGTAAATGTGGATCGGAGAAGAACTCCAGGATATCCCTCTTCCTCTCTTCTATAATTTGATGGAGTGATATTTTGATCCCAAACTCTATTCATGAGAAGAGCTGAAAAATATCACTGACTATAGCCAGGAAACAAGTCATCAGCCTGCGAGCTCCTAATCCGGCCGTTATTACACCTCAGTAGTTACTATTCTGAGATTGTGGATTAAAGAGGGTTTTTTTTAGTTTTTTTGCAAGGCGTAGTGAAAAGTTCTACAACATCTCTATAGACTAGTCTAAATTCCTCTCGTCAGCAAGATCTCTGTTTGCTGTGAATTAATTTGAACATTTAAAGGGGATGTATCGCTTCATCAGTTCGGCTGTTTTCCTGAAATCCTCCGGAGCACAGATCCGTCTGCCTTCTATATTTACACGCAGGGCATTAAGGCACCGAGCACAATTTAGCTGTTTTCTGATTGTAGAAGCAGGTGCAGTGTGACTGAGGAGCTGTTAGCTGTACAGAGTGAAATTGTTGCCTGTCCCTTACAAGCAGGAGCATTAAACCCGAGGCACAAGCCTGCTTTTTTTATTGTAGAAGCAGCTGCATTGTGACTGAGGAGCTGTTATGCTGTACAGAGTGAATTGGGTTTCCTGTCCCTTACACGCAGGAGGGATTTAAAACACCGGCAAAGCCTGCTTTTTTTATTGTAGAAGCAGGTGGGAGTGTGACTGAGGACGTACTGTACAGAGTGAAAGTTGTGCCTGTCCCCTTACACGCAGGAAACATTTACCCGAGGCACAAGCCTGCTTTTTTTTTTGTGAAGCAGGTGCAGTGTGCTGAGGAGCTGTAAGCTGTACAGAGTGAAGTTGTTGCTGTCCCTTATTCTGAGTGAGAGAGACAGGAATACGACCGGGGGCTGGGATCTGACCCGCACTGGGGAACAGTGATTACAGAAAGCTAAGATAAGGGATCCTATGAAAAAAAAGACAGCTTTGCAAATGACATCCAATTGCAAAGTTGCTTGTTTTCACTGTCCCCTTATTCTGAAGACCATTTAATGAAATGATACAACCCCTTTAAGGCCCAGTTCACATCTGTGTCAGAAGTTCCTTCAGGAGCCTCCATCACAGACTCCGCTAAAAATGATGGAAAACATGGCGAAGCATGCAGCACTATTTTTTCTGTTAGAATAACACACACCGTGACGGGAATCTGACAGACCTTTATAGTCAGTGGGGTCTGTCAGACACCGGTGGTGTGTGTCATCTAACAAAGCTGGCAACGTCTTGAGAGATAGGTATGAGTCCCAGAGGGGGGGACCTGACCCTTGATATGCCATAAAATGTCTGAGATGGTACCAGGGTGGGATGATGGGAGACAATCAACAAGGTGGCACAAAGTGTAGAAGTCTTCGTACCCCCTAATGCAGGGGTCTGCTACGTGGGCTCGCCAGCTGTTGGGAAACTACAACTCCCATCATGCATTTATATAATCTTTATCAGTGGGCATGATGGGAGATGGGAGTTACCTAACAGTGGAGAGCGGCCCTTGCAGAACCCTACCCTATTGGTCCCTGTTTCCTATGGGGACTAAAACTACAAGGAAAAAATTTTGAAAAAGTAAAAAAAAATTCCCACCCTTTTTCATTTTACTGATGAGAAAAGAAAAAAAATAAAAAATGGAACATAATTGGTATGGCCATATCTGTTAAAAGTCCAATCTATTAAGGTATTACCTTTTATATGCTGCATGGATATAAAACTATTAAGGGGGTTTTTCTCACAAAAAGATTAATTTTCCACATGAAGGGACGGTTAATTAAAGACTTTATTCTAAATATATTGCTGTGTTGATTTTACTTTAGTCGTGAGATAAGAGCGTTTTTTTTGTGCTTTTGAGCCACAAGATTGCCATGGCTGCCTGCATACCTGATGGACGACTGTTATTTGGATTAGTTTTAAGAGCAGAGAGCAGGGAGTGACATCACCCTATGGACAGACTGACTGGACTGAGCTTAACTCTAACAAGATTAGCATCTGTTTAAGATAGGAAATTGTATTTAGTGCTCACAGCATTTGTAGCTTTTGTTTAATGGTGATTAGCTCTCCTGTACTTGTCAGGGTAGAAGCTGAATATGCAAATCACCTCTACAAAACCACCAACATGAAAAAAACTTTGAGATTCTTTGTTCACACGTTTTGATCAAAAAATGTTTAAGCCACCCCCGGCTTACAATGTGATCTCAAGGCGGGTGGTCCTACGCTATCTTTACCTCTCAATAGAGCCAAATTCAGACTTCTCATTGGGCCAACCGACCTTCATTATCCAGAGAGAAAAATATAAAAACACCAACCCTGCAAGCTGCACTAATATAACAGCCTGTGAAAGTGGGCGGGGTGCAGGAAACCAAAATGGAGGCATCCCATCCTCCCTATATAGATTAAAAGCAATATATGCCAAATACAACGTATAGGGGCCTGTGAAAGTGGGCGGGGTGCAGGAAACCAAAAGCCTGTGGATACAGAGCGAGTGGAAACTGCTTGTGAGTCAGGTAAACAGCATAGGGAGAGAACCCCTTTGAGAGAAAGAAATACTCAGTGATAAAATTGAGGGTTTTTAAACAATTGTTAGTCTCTTTGCCTTCCTAAAAATTGTTATAAAAGGTGATCAAACAGTCACAGGTATGCGAATATAATGTCAATGAAAACCGAACTTCAGTCCACATAAAACAAGCCCTCGTACAGTTCCATAGATGGAAAAGTAAAAAAAAATATATTTTTTTAAAAATACAGAGACGTGGAAACTAAGGTTTTATCAAATAAGACTAGAAAACATATTTAAGGGACTTGTGGCAGCCGGTGACATGTAGTCCTGAAGTGAGCTATAGGTTTCCTGTGGGCGGTTTATGGTAAACAGGATGGTAGAAGTGTCCACCACCATGAATGCAGAAATCCCAGGAACTCTCCAGGGATCCGACTGGTAGCACTGGTTGCCTTATTTGGTCAGTGTAGTCTATGGTCCACAGATGGTTATATTGATGAGCTCATCCCTGCGTGGGCCAAGATCCTGTGATTCTTTCTCTGTCCAGTCTGTTAAACATTATTCTGTTCTGGTGCCCCTTGACCTTTACTAGAATCCTCTGACACATCAAAGGAAGCGGAGACTCATTTACACCATAGAAGCAACTGGGACTAGATTAGGGTTTCTGTTTGATTCATTTAGCTTTTTTATGGGATACTTTTGTTTTTTTCTCTGTAAAGATGCTTTCATATGAAGTGTTTTTGGTGCGTTTTTTTTTTATTTTGCAGAAATGCACAACATTAATTGCTTTGCATTTCTGCAGGAAAAACACTCCAAAAACAGCGCCAGAGATGCTTCAAAAAAACACACCAGGAGCGCTCCGTGGGAAAGCATCCCAATTTGTACTTTGCAATGTTAACCTAAAAATATGGAGAAAAAAAATAACTTCTATCACATGGAGTTTTCCAAATCAACACACTTACGTTTCAGATGAGGCATAGAAACCCCCATTCTAAGCCAGACGGTGATTTACTCTATATGACCTGGCATCGAGGACTGCCACAAGTAATTTCAGGGTCCCATAAAGATGAAGCATCTGCCTCTACTAGTACCACATTTCCTATTTTGTACCAAATCAGTGGGTCCCTTTTTAAAAAAAAAAAAAAAATTGATCGGGTTCCCTTACAGGAGTCCCTGCCAGCACCTCTGGTGGCATATTGTCAGTGCATTATAGTATATTCTAAATCTAAAGGGTTCATGGAAAATGAGATAGGACTCTGCAGCGCCACCTATTGGATGTAGTGTTCCTCAATTCCCATCTAACTCGCTGAGGCTCTGTTCACACGGTGTAATTGCGGAAACGTATTTCGCCCCGCAATTACGCTGTGTGTACGGGGGCAGGACTGGGCCGGGGCGGGGGGGCTGGCTGTCCACCGGCCCCATAGACATTCATTATTCTCGGCGCGTGTTCGCCGCTAGTGATTCGCATGTTACTTATCTCCCCCCGCGGCGTATTGTCCGAGCGGGGAGAGGAGACGTAATCAATAGTTCTCTATGAGAACTGTGGATTACCGTAATGTCTGGGACGTATTTCAGCCCGTAATTCGCGCAGTACGGCGCGAAATACAGGGCGAGATACGGCCAAAAATAAGCCGTGTGAACATAGCCTAAGCCTTTAAATGTAAATGGGATTAGAGCTAACAAGATATTCATCTGCAAACAGCTGTTTCAGGGAGTTGCCCCTCAACAGTGCAGTGTAGAGTAATGGTTGACTACATGAGAGGCACTAGGGCAGTGTTTCTCTATTCCATATATAACAGGTCAGGTTTTCAGGATTTCCTCAGTATTGCACAGGTGATATAATGATGGTCAGTGCATCCTGCACAGGTGATATAATGATGGTCAGTGCATCCTGCACAGGTGATATAATGATGGTCAGTGCATGCTGCACAGATGATGTAATGATGGTCAGTGCATTCTGCACAGGTGATATAATGACGGTCAGTGCATCCTGCACAGGTGATATAATGATGGTCATGCCAATTGTGCTACAGGTGATGAATTATTGTCAGTGCATTTGCACAAGGAGATATAAAGATGGTCAGTGCATCCGCACAATGATATAAATGATGGTCAGTGTAAGTCTGCGCAGGTGATATAATGATGGTCAGTCATTGTGCACAGGTGACCACCAAGGATGGTCAGTGCCTGTGCACAGGTGATATAATGGATGATCAGCTGCATTGTCACAGGTGATATCAATGATGGTTCAGGTGCATCCTCAACAGATGATATAATGATGGTCAGTGTATTCTGCACAGGTGATATAATGATGGTCCAGTGCCAAAGTGCACAGGTATACAAGGATGGTCAGTGCATTGTCACGGCAAGCCAGCCGAAGGGGGTGATATATATGATGGTCCAAGTGCATGTGCACAGGTGATATAATGATGGTCAGTGCATTGTGCACAGGTGATACAAGGATGGTCAGTGCATTGTGCACAGGTGATATGATGATGGTCAGTGGCATTCTGCACAGTGATACAAAGGATGGGGTCATTGCATTCTGCACAGGTGAAAGTAATGATGGTCAGTGCATTTTTCGCACAGGTGATATAATCGATGGTCAGTGCCCATTCTGCACAGGTGATGTAATGATGGTCAGTGCATTGTGCACAGGTGATCTAATGATGGTCAGTGGCATCGTGCACAGGTAAATATCAATGATGGTCAGTAACATTCTGCACAGGTGATAATGGATGAACACAGACAGTACATCGTGCACGGAGACGTGATGTAATGATAGGTCAGTGCAACACGTGCACAGGTGATATGATGATGGTCAGTGCATGCTGCACAGGTGATATCATGATGGTCAGTGCATTCTGCACAGGTGATATGATGATGGTCAGATCATCGTGAACAGGTGATGTAATGATGGTCAGTGCATTGTGCACAGGTGATATAATGATGGCGTCAGTGCAACCTTGCAACAGGTGAGATCAGAGGTCAGTGCATTCTGCACAGGTGATACTAATGATGGGTCAGTGCATTGTGCACACGTGATATAATGATGGTCAGTGCATTGTGCACAGGTGATACAAGGATGGTCAGTGCATTGTGCACAGGTGATATAATGATGGTCAGTGCATTGTGCACAGGTGATATAATGATGGTCAGTGCATTCTGCACAGGTGATATAATGATGGTCAGTGCATCCTGCACAGGTGGATATCATGATGGTCCAGTGCATTCTGCACAGGTGATATAAGATGGTCATGCATTCTGCACCAGTGAATATATGATGGTCAGATGCAATCCTGCACAGTGATATCATGATGTCAGTACATCTGCACAGGTGATTTGATGATGGTCAGTGTATTCTGCACAGGTGATCTAATGATGGTCAGTGCATTGTGCACAGGTGATATAATGATGGTCAGTGCATCGTGCACAGGTGATATCATGATGGTCAGTACATTCTGCACAGGTGATATGATGATGGTCAGTACATCGTGCACAGGTGATGTAATGATGGTCAGTGCATTGTGCACAGGTGATATAATGATGGTCAGCTGCATCGTGGCACAGGTGATATGATGATGGTCAGTGCATCGTGCACGAGTTGATGTACTGATGGTCCGTGCAATTTGAGCACCAGGTGAAATAATGATGGTCAGTGCATCCCTGCATAGGGTGCGAGGGGGTGATATAGTGATGGTCATGCATTGTGCAACATGTGATATAATGATGGTCAGTAGCATCGTGCACAGTTGATATAATGATGTCAGTGCAATGTGCCACAGGTGATACTAGATGTCATGGCACTGTTGCACATTGTTGATAACAAAGATGGATCCAGTGCATTGTGCACAGGTGTTATAATGATTGTCAGTGCATTGCGCCCCAGGTGATATAAAGATGGTCAGTGCATTGTCACAGGTGATATAATGATAGTCAGTGCATTGTGCACAGGTGATATAATTATTGTCAGTGCACTCTGCACAGGTGATATAATGATGGTCAGTGCATCCTGCACAGGTGATATAATTATTGTCAATGCATTCTGCAACACGTGATATAATGATGTGTAGTTCATTTGCACAGGTCTGATACAATGATAGTCAGTGCAATTCTGCACAGGTGATAAATTATGGTCAGTGCATTCTGCACAAGGTTATATCATTATTGTCAGTGCATTCTGAACCAGTGATATCATTATTGTCATGCATTCTGCACAGGTGATATAATGACATGGTCAGTGCATTGTTGCACAAAGGTATTAATAATTATTGTTTAGTGCATGCGTGCACCAGGTGAAATAATGGTGAGTGTCATTCTGCACTGGTGATATACATGATGTCAGGTCAGTTGCGCATTCTGCACAGGTGATATAATGATGACACCAGTGCATCCTGACAGATGATATAAATGATGTTCAGTGTATTCTGCACAGGTGGATAATAATGATGGTCAGTGACATTTGTGCACAGGTGATACAAGGATGGTCAGTGCATTCTGCACATGTGATATAATGAGGTCAGTGCATTTTGCACCAGTTGATATCAAGATGGCAGTGCATTCTGCACAGGATCTAATGATGGTCCATGTTCAATCGTGCACAAGGTGATATCAATGATGAGTCAGTGCATTCTGCGACAGGTGATAATGATGATGTCAGCTCATCGTGCACAAGTGATTTAATGATGGTCAAGTGCATTGTGCAACAGGTGATATAATGATTGTCAGTGCAATCGTGCACAGGTGATATCAATGATGGACAGTGCATTCTGCACACGGTAAATATAATGATGGTCAGTGCATTGGTGTGCACCCAACGTGATATAATGATGAGTCCAGTGCATTGTGCACAGGTGGATACCAAAGGATGGTCAGTGTCATTGTGCACAGTTGATATAATGAGGTCATGCTTGTGCCAGGAATATATGATGGACACAGTGCATTCTGCACAGGTGAATATGATGATGGGCAGTGCATTGCTGCACAAGGTGGGATGTAAATGGTCAGTGCATTCTGCACAGTGATATGATGCATGGTCAGCTCACGTGCACAGGTGATGTAATGATGGGTCAGATGCATTCTGCACAGTGATATAATGAATGGTCCAGTGCATCGTGCACAGGTATATTAATGATGGTCGTGGCAATTCCTGCACAGGTGATATAATGATGGTCAGTGCATTCTGCACACGTGATATAATGATGGTCAGTGCATTGTGCACAGGTGATACAGGGATGGTCAGTGCATTGTGCACAGGTGATATAATGATGGTCAGTGCATTGTGCACAGGTGATATAATGATGGTCAGTGCATTCTGCACAGTGATATGAAGATGTCAGTGCATCTGCACAGTTGATATAATGATGGTCAGTGCATGCTGCGCAGGTGATGTGTAATGATGGTCGTGCATTGGTGCACGAGGTGATATACATGATGGTCGTGCATCGTGCACAGTGATATGAATGAATGGTCATGACATCGTGCACAGGTGATGTAATGATGGTCAGTGCATTGTGCACAGGTGATACAAGGATGGTCAGTGCATTGTGCACAGGTGATATAATGATAGGTCAGATGCATTGTGCACAGGTGATATAATATAATGTCAGTCCATTCTGCACAGGGATATAAGTGATGGTCAGGACTGCATTCTACACAAGGTGATATAGTGGATGGTCAGCTCATTCTGCACAGGTGATATAATATCGTCAGAGTGCATTCTGCACAGGTGATATAGTGATGGTCAGTGCACTTCGTGCACAGCGGTGATACAAGGATGGTCATGTGCATCCTGCACAGGTGATATAATGAATAGGTCAGTGCATTGTTGCAACAGGTGATACAGAGGATGGACAGTGCATTGTGCACAGTGATACATAATGGAGGTCAATGCATTGCATGCACAGGTGATATAAATGATGGTCAGTGCACTCTGCACAGTGATATAATGATGGTCAGTGCATTCTGCATAGGTGATATAGTTGCTGGTCAGTGCATTCGTGCACAGGTATATAAAGATGGTCAGTGATCCTGCACAGTGATATAATGATGGTCAGTGCATATGTAGGGCACAGGATGATACCCAGGATGGTCCAGTGCATTGTGCACAGGTGATACAAAGATGGTCAGTTCATTGTGCACAGGTGATGTATGATGGTCAGAGCATTGTGCACAGTGAATAATGATAGATCAGTGCAACTGTGCACAGGTGCGATATAATTATTGCTCATTGCACTCTGCAACAGGTATATAATGATGGTCAGTGCATCCTGCACATGTTGATATAATTATTTGTCCGTGAATTCTGCCCACATGATATAATGATGGTCATGCATTGTGCACAGGTGATAACAATGATGGTCATGTGCATTTGCACAGGATGATACATGATGGTCAGCTGCATTCTGCACAGGTGATATAATGATGGTCAGTGCATTGGCACATGGAATCATTATGTCAGTGGCATTCTGCACAGTTCAGATATCATTAAAAAAAAAAAATAATTCGTCAGTGCATTCTGCACATGTAATTATAACTGATGGTCAGTGCATGTGCACAGGTCATATAATTATTGTTAGTGCTCATGCACAGTTGATATAATGGTCAAGTGTATTCTGCACAGGTGATATAATGATGGTCAGTCAGTGCAAAAATTTTTTGGGTGCACTGGTGATATAATTATTGTCAGTGCATTTCTGCTCAGGTGATATAATGATGGTCAGTGCATTCTGCACAGGTGATATAGATGATATCAGTGTGCATTCTGCACAGGTGATATAATCGATGACATCAGTGCATTCTGCACAGCGATATATAATGATGGTCCAGATGCATTCTGCACAGATGAATGTAATGATGGTCAGTGCATTCTGCCAGCGTGATATAATGATTGTCAGTCAGTGCATCTTCTGCCACATTGATTTAATTATTGTAGTTACATTGTGCACAGGACTAAGATGGTCAATGTATTCTGCACAGGTGATATAATGAGGTCAGTGCATCCTGCAATAGTGATATAATGATTTTCAGTGCATTCTTGCACAAGGTGATATAAATGATGGTCAGGTCAGTGCATTCTGCACAGATGATGTAATGATGGTCAGTGCATTCTGCACAGGTGATATAATGATTGTCAGGTCAGTGCATTCTGCACAGTGATTTAATTATTGTTAGTACATTGTGCACAGGTGATATAATGATGGTCATGTATACTGCAACAGAGTGATATATAATGATGGTCAGTGCATTGTGCAAATGAGTGCTATAAGATGGTCAGTCATGCATGTGGCACATGGAATAATGATTTGTCATTGCATTCTGTGGGAGATCCTGAAAACATGACCTGCTGGGGATCTTGAGAACAGGAGTGGAGAAACACTGCTCTAGGGGTATCTCAAAAGGGGTAACATTCCTCATTAGGGAGAAGCTACATGTAGCTGTGTGGAGACTTTTATACCATTAGTTAGCCTGCACATCCATTTGAAATTTTTATAGACGCTAGTGCACACTGTTGTGACTGCAGAAAGTACCCGATTGTACATTTGTATGAGTGTCTGCCTCCATCTTATCCATGCACTCCTCCCACCAGGCTGCATGAGGCCTTTATAATCAGTGTGAACGGAGCTCAGCCATGAAGTATGGGGGGGTGTTGCTCCACGGAGTTTTTTTGATTTGGGGGGGGGACCCACCTGATGATGGTACCTTGACACCAGAGGTGTACAAATGCTACTTGATCAAGCTGTGCACTAAACACCTTTTTTTGCATGTATAAAGGTGAGCATTAACACATTTTAAATGTACCATTAGTTCAATGTTTGTATGGGCTTTAGAGCTGGCTATGCGCTGCGGTATTTGGTGCCTTTGGATGTAGCATTCCTTTGAGCTACCCCTACAGCCTCCCATTTACCCAACCAGTATTCCACTCTGAGCTTATGGGGGGCTACACTCTGAGACGGCTGTCTGCAGATGAATATCTTGTTGTCTCTAATCCCATTTACATTTCAAGGCTCAGTGAGTCAGAAGAGAATTTAGGAAATGTTACATCCAATAGGGGGTGTTGTAAATGTTGCAGCAGCATCTGCAGTTACTGAGCTCTGGAGAGTACGTGACCTGAAGGCTTTTGAATATTAACGCTCACTGAGTGATGTCTGTGCGGTGATGGGGAAGGCAGGGATGGTAATAAACCATCTTTTAGGATATTGGCTGCTGTGACAACCAGTTCCTCTGCGGAGCCTTCACAATCAAGCAAGTACAAACTCTGCGCGGACATCCCAGAATCTCCGTGCAGAATCCTATGCTGACCGCCTGAACCTTCATTGCACTGTGGTGCTTCACCTCTCAGACCCTGCGGCGCCTTTACATCTAACAATTTGGATCTTATTTGTCAAAACGGTCTAGCAGTAAGATTGTCTTTTTTTGCCTTAGAAAAAAAAATCGAGCCTAGCAACCAAAGCCCATAGCAACCAATCAGAGTCAAAAAACCAAAACAGGGTATAGCAACCAAAGCCCATAGCAACCAATCAGAGCTCAGATTACATTTTTTTTATACTACTCTGGAAAAATGAAAACTGAGCTGTGATCAGTTGCTATGGGCAACAGGACCCCGTCAAGGGGTATTTCCCACGGCTTAACTGCGGGGGGGTGTTACGCCCCCCCGTTACGCCGTGTGGCCGGGGGGGGGGGAGCGGGGGGGACGGTACCTGCCCCAAAAGAGGGGGCACTGCTAGCGGGGGCGTATACGCCGGGTAAAACACATGTCACTTATCTCCCCCCCCTGGGGGGTTCGGGCCCAGCAGGGGGAGGGGAAGTTTTAAACCATTTTGTTCTTTTTTTGGAAACTGTGGATTTTTTCCGTAATACTGGGGGCGGGGTTTTCCCAAAACCCCTAATTTGGCCCCACTTCGGCCGGGGGTTTTAATTTCGGGGGGCCCAAAAACGGCCCATTTTAAAAACCGTTTTTGAACCCTAGGGCCCAAAAAAGGGCCCCCAAATTTCGGGGGGGTTGGTTTTTCAGATGGATTTCCCGGCGGTTTTTTGGGGTTTGAAAAAAAAATTTTGGTTTAAACCTTTCCCCGTAGAAATTTGAAAAGAAAAAAAAAAACCCTTTTTAGTTTGGGTTTTCCAAAAAAACCCCGGAAAAAGATTTTTAAACTGGGGCGTTTTTTTTTTCAATTTTTTTTGACCCGGCATTCGATTTTGGGGTTGGGGGGGGATGGGGGGAAAATCCGCAAAAAACCCCAAGGGCAGGGAAAAAAAATCCCCCAAAAAAACCCTGGAAATAAAATGGGCAAAATTTTCGGGGGGGGGGGGTCCCCTTTTAAAAGGGGTTTTTTCACTTTCAAAGGGGTTGGGTGCCTTTTTTTGGGTTTTAAAAATCTTGCTAAAAAACCCAAAACCCCTTTAAAAATATGTGGGGCCCCCTTAAAAAAGTGTCCTAAACCTTTTTTCCTAGATATCCCCCCCCTCAAATTTGGGGTGCGTTTAACCTTCCCCCAGGTCCCCTATTTGTACAGGGAAAATGTTTATCTTTTCATGATAGGGGTTTCAGGGACTGGTCGGGGGGTATAAAAACCTTTAAACCCGGGGGGGGCCTGTTCACGCTTTTCATGGTGGGGCTGCCCACCCCTGGTTTTCTTTTTGCTTTCAGAACTGTTTTTTAAATTTTTCTTTTCCCGATTGGGCTTTTCAGCAAAATGGTCGGGATAGTACAAAGGGGCCCGTTTCCCCTTTTCTCATGATAGGCTGCCAGCACTGGTTGCTTTAGCTACAGATTTGTTTGCTCTCTCCTGATAGACTGCCAGCGCTGGTCACTATAGCTACAGACCTGGCTTCTACTGCGGCCTAGTGGAAGCCAGTAAACACGCCATTGAATTCAAAGTGAAACCAAGAAAACAGGACTGAGGTAAAATGAATCAATGTAGTGAGACAACCCCTTTAAGTAATAATCCTACTGGTATTTTGTCTATGCTGTGTACCCTTAGGATATGTTCACTTGGCTGATTTGGATGCTGAATTTTCAGCGTCCAAAACAGCATCAAAACCTCATCTGAGAAGCGTCTCACAAGCGCATTTTCCGACTAGGATTTGATCAGATTTTAGCCGAGGTTTTCCAACGTTGTTTTCTTTCTTAAACATCCATTCAAATTAATAGCCAGGGCAAAAACGCGTCTAAAAACGTGCAAGTTTTGAAGCTTTCTATTGATTTCTATGAGGATTTTCAGTGTTGAAAACGCTTTAAGAATTGACAGGACGCTTCTTTTTCAGCGCACAAAACAGCGTCCAAAGAAGCACAGAAAAAACGCCTCGTTATGTATGAACTACAGCGCTGTCTTACACAGGAATGAATATGAACTGGGGGTATTTTGGTGGCCTTTTTGATGCTGTTTTGGGTGAAGAAACGCTCCGAAAACCTCATGGAAATCATCCATGTGAACATACCCCGTCCAGGTTCATTGTGCTGCCAAAAGTATTTGGTCTGTAGCGCAATTTTTTCTAACGCACATTACGCCACACGTTTTATTTACTCATATATGTACATCAGTTTAATTAATTGACTAATTCACTTCATTGAACTGTCACTGACCCCCTGGAATCATCTCTGTGTAGTTTCCTAATCCTTGTGAAATCAGAACCTAAAGCCGCTAATAATATGCAGCGATGATCATTCATTAAAGGATTCCCCCCGACTGGTGTTAGTTCAGATGAATAAATATTCCCATATGTATTAAATGTAATGAAGCGGCAGCGATACCCTTATCAGCGTCTGGGCAGAATCCCATCCTCTTCTGCTTCTTTCCTTGCATTAGGTATTTTAGCTGTTTGAAAGAATAGAATAAGTTAGCAAATAAGATTCAAAGGGCTCAAGAAAATGTGGATAAATATGACTGAATACACAACTAGCTCAAATACTAAAGACTGTCCCAAGTGATCCCTATATTTCCATTGCTGCTCTCATCTTAAAGGGGTTGCACCAGTTTACAAAACCAACTTTCATACACAACCAGGTAGTGCTCTGTCCATGGTCCTCATCTCTTGGCCATATAGAGAGCAGCTGCAAAGAGCATCTTTCGATGTGGAGGACCTGTCCTGTCCTGCATTATACCAGCAGCCCATTCATTGAAATGGCCACTCTGTAAAACTTTATTTCACCTGTGGGGGCGCTGCTGGAATATCGAACACGTACTGCCAGGTTTTCACTGGGGACCACAGCAGGGGCACAGTTTAGAATCAGCTTATCATTAATGGACCTTTTTAATGATTAGGAATTGCTCAAAATGGAGAACCACTTTGAAGAAGCACTTTTTGGATATAATCTTCTAACAGGCTCCCTGCTTTCTCTGGTCCTTCAAGTCCACAACCTTGGGAAAACCGTAGATTCCTCCTTGTCCTAAACACCACACCTCTAATACCTTCCTATCTACTTCCACCTCAACCTCAAAGAGAAGAAGAAGTTTATGACTCTAGTCAGAGAAGTCGTCACCGGAAAGTCTAAATGTTCCCATTAATATGGTTAAAAAATTGTCCTAAATAGATATAATTCGATCCATTGTGCTGACATAATGAACAATGTTCGGGGAAGAGGAAATCATGATCTTTGCACTGGGCTCACCAAAGTGTTAAAACAGCCCTGGGGTTGGAAGCAGCCAATTGGCCAGTACAACACCAGGCTACTTAATGGTCCGATTCCACATCAGACCCTCCCTTCATACAGGGCTATCTTAACATAATTATGGGTCCCAGTAGGAAAGCAATGTACTGACTGGGCCCTACCGAAGCACATAACAGACCACACTTCTAACTACCCATTTCCCCTTTCATCCGATGAACAGCAGGATCCCCTCGATGAGGCCTGTGTCAGGACGCTCCCATGATATTCTGTAGGCCTAAAGCAGCCTGAGGCCTACAAGGCTAATTGTTGGGTTAGGATTGCTACCTGCTCTGCCAAGGTTTTTATATGTTTGGGTATTCTGAGAACATACAAGCCCTAAAATAAGCAGCGCCAACCTGAGAACCAAAGGAATGTGCCTGTGTTTCCTGGGACATACCTTTGACCACCTGGGGCCTCTTGGCTTGTGGGGCCCCTGGGCAACTGCCTTGTGTGCTCAATGGATAAGTTGGGCTCTGTCTTTATAGACTAAGGGCGACATAGATGTACGTGGCGCCCCAAAACTGGCACAGACCTGTGTGCTCGATGTATGAGTACGTGTACTCCAAAACTAGGTGCATTATAAAGCGCCCACGGCACTTTGTAATGCGTCAGAGATTGGTAGGCATGCTGGAGGTGTGTTGCACTACAATGGTATTCTACACATTTATGACTTTAGTACGGCAAATCCAGGCGCATTACTGCTGGAACAGGTAGAGCACTTTAAACGTGGTTTACATGATCCTGAATTGTCGCTTTGTAGCTAGAAAGCGCTAAATCTATGACCCACAGTAGAACAGGTTCACAGATTCGGGCACATTCTACACTACTAATGCTGGACCAAGGCCAGAAAATATTCAGATAATTGACATCTTTCCTTACCAATGAGTTCCGCCTTCCTTTAACCCTGATGTTGAACCACTTCTGACAGTCAGAGTAGTTGAGGATGCAGTTGGGAGTTCAGGACGCACGTTCTCCATTTTGTTGCTTTTGACTCCGCTCCCCTTATCCTCTGGGACTAGATGGGAGAGTTGGGTTCTGGGGGTGAAAGGATTACAGTGAGGAGGAACCGGGAATGTGGCAGGTACCGTGGCATGTTCTGTCTCCTGTTACCAGTAAGTGAATAGATTGGGATGGGGCTATAATGGTAGAAAGCCTTTACATTGTTTGAACTGTCTCGCATTTACCCCGCTACCCTCACGTGTAAAGGCGCTCTCCAACGTCACTTGGCGGGGAGATATATTTTTTACCATAGTCTTATGTTTTTCATTTATTTATCTGCGCTGTTTCCCTAGTTGCTTGAGAATGCTGCTGCCTCTGTTCTTCTGTGTGTAATGATAGGAGAAAATGCCAAATCTGCGCCCCACAAAGACAGCAACAATGCTAGGAAGCCCACATGAAAATGTCCACCCAACACTGCCATCCATAGTACAGTACCAGCCATGATACCTGCCAGTGTTCCCATAACCATATCTGGCACAGAAACCAAACCATGCCACACAGTACCCCTACATTGTCCACATAACATTGCATCACTATCAGCCTCATTACCTGCCCGTGTCTGCAAGACAGTATACAACATCTTATCACTGTACATTGCCACAGCAGTGCCAGCTTCATGCACATGCCAGCTAGTGGACAGGGGCAGTCATCGTACAATCTGATAGCAGCGGTCTAACATTGCTGTATGCTTTATTTGCAAAACAGAAAAGCGCAGTCTACTGTCTCGATTATATGTGACAAACAAAAACATATAAGAAATATACTTGTTACACACACATATATAAATATAAATATATATATATATATATATATATATATTATATATATATATATATATATATATATATATATAATATATATATATATATAATATATAATATTATATATTAATATATATATATATATATATATATATATGGTAGATACATAAAGTACACAATTGTATTGTACACTATCTTAAAGGCGTTGTCTAACTGGTCATGTGTCTTGCACTTTCTGAGCGATAACGTCCATGATCACCGACGCCATGGATTGCCTGTGGTGGTCACGCTGCGATGGGAAGTAAATGCAGACCGGAGACACCACTGGCAGCTTCAACACCGAAACCTCAGACAACTTCTTTAACTACCATTAAAGGCTTTTATTACCCTCTGTGAACCCAAAAGGGAAAACACCAGGAGGAGGAGAGGCCATAAATGTGTGACAGGAGAAAAACCCTATAAGTAACACTTTACCCCTCCATAAAAAGCGATAAATAAAGCTTTTTTTGCAGTAGAAAGTATTTGCCCCCTAACAGTCTGCACCAGAAGGGAAGACATTCCCGGGCAGGGAGAAATATTCAGGAATGCTAATGACATTGTGAACATCCCATGCAGTGACTTGAGCTTTGTCTCTGAGGTCCTGAGAAAGTTTGTTTGACGTTGCAGTATATATTGGCTTCTCATATACGCTTCCTGTACGGGCACAGGACAGCCACAGTCGAGGGTTTTTCCCCCAGGCCCCATTTCCCTACTTGTTTTGTACTCCGCCGTGTATGTACCATTTTTTTGGATGAAAAAGGTAGATTGCTATGGTTTTTTGTCATTTCTAAAAGAAACCTGTATCTGACGTACATGCTTTTTTCTTAATGAGAGTCAATGAGAAATATACAAATGTAAAAACTTTAATTTTTTTAAAAGAGCAAAAACAGATGTGATTAACTATATGGGGGGACGCTGAGCCATTTGGGCTGATGCCACTGTTTTCCCCGTAATCGCATTTTGTGACTTATTCTCTATATTTCCCCCTTTAATAATATCTATCTATCTATCTAATTTTATCATCTAATTCATATCTATCTATCTTTTATCTATTATCTTCTATCTATCCCCCCTTTTATCTATCTATTTATCTTTATATCATGTCTATCTAACCCCTATCTACTATCTAATTCATGTTATCTCATATCTATCTATCTATTCATATCTCTATCTATCCCTATCTTCTTTTATCTATCCAATCTTCGATCTCTATTATTATCTATCTATCCCATACTATCTTCTATTATCTTCCCCTCTATCTATTACTATCTATCACGCTCTCTTCAAAATATCGATCTAAATCTTTTTCTATCTAACATCACACTATCTACTACTATTATCCATATCTATCTATCTTCTACTACTATCCAAATTTTATCTATCTCATATCTATCTATTATGCCATACTATCTATCTACCCCATTCTTCTATCATCTATCTTCTCATACTATCTATCTGTCTATCAATTCATATCTATCTACTCATATCTGTCTATCACTCATATCTATCTATCTAAAAATACTATCACTATACATCATCTATCATCTATCTATCTATCTAATTCATATCTATCTATCTCATATCTATCTATCTATCATCTATCTATCTATCTAATTCATATCTATCTGTTTCATATCTCTCCCTCTGTACCAGTTGTTAGTCACTTACTGTCACTTTGTAATTGTCTGACCAATGTTATTTATGTACCCGCCTGAAATGTACAGCGCCCTGGAATCAAGGGCGCTCCAAAATAAACGATAATAATAATCTATCTATCTATCTATCTTTCTATCTCATATCTATCTATCTATCTATCTCATATCTATCTATCTATCTTTTCCCCTATCAATCTATCTATCTATTCATATCTATCTATCTATGTATCTTACTATCTATCTATCTATCTATCTCATATCTATCTATCTATCTATCCTATATCTATCTGTTTATCCGCTACCTTGGGATAACCATTGACTCCTCTATGTCTTTCAAACCACACATCTAAACCTTTTCCTCTGCCTCTTGCCTCCATCTGAATATATCTCTTGAATCTACTCATTCTTTAACTTTGATGCTAAAAAAATGCTGATCCATGTCCTTGTCATCTCCCGCTTAGACTACTGCAACATCCTTCTCTATGGCCTCAAATCTATGTCTGAACAGACCAAGCAGTATTAGTTTGTTTTGCATCTACCTCTCTGGTAAACTCTGTACTCCATACTCTTATGACCATGGCCCCTGCGACTGGTGGTACAACTGTATCTTCCCTCCTTACTGAGAGCCCTCACTCTTTCTCTATATCTGTACTTATCTTTATCTCAGTGAGTAATTCCCTCTTGGTCTAGGCTTAGTGTCAATGGCCTCACCTGCCTTTGCCTATTGGCAGATAAACCCTCTTGTTGTTGTAATTTGCACTCTTCCAACAACTGGGCACTAAAGCAGATCCTCCCTCTACTTAAAGTCCTCTGGCAAGTCCTAATGGGCTGCAGGCTACAACCAGTACCCCAAAATACTGCATAGTCATTAGTATACATATTGTCACTATATATACACTCACCGGCCACTTTATTAGGTACACCTGTCCAACTGCTCGTTAACACTTAATTTCTAATCAGCCAATCACATGGCGGCAACTCAGTGCATTTAGGCATGTAGACATGGTCAAGACAATCTCCTGCAGTTCAAACCGAGCATCAGTATGGGAAGAAAGGTGATTTGAGTGCCTTTGAACGTGGCATGGTTGTTGGTCCCAGAAGGGCTGGTCTGATATTTCGAAACTGCTGATTCCTGGGATTTTCACCCCAACCATTCTAGGGTTTACAGAGAATTTTTCCGAAAAAAGAAAAAAAATCCAGTGAGCGGCAGTTTGGGCGGAAATGCCTTGTTGATGCCAGAGGTCAAAAAAGAATGGGCAGACTGGTTCGACTGTAGAAAGGAACAGTGAACAAAAAACCACCCTTACAACCCCCCAAGGGAGGCGAAGAGCATCTCTGAACGACGTACGGCGAACTTTGAGCAGATGGGTACAGAAACAAAGCCCCAAAAGGTGCCATCCTTTCACTAAGAAAGGAAACTGGGGCTCCCAAATTTGCCCAAGCTATCAAATTGGACAGTAGAAGATTGGGAAAAACGTTGCCCGGGTTTATGGTCTCGATTTCTGCTGCGACATTCGGATGGTTGGGTCAGAATTGGGTCAACAACATAAAGATGGGTCCATCCTGATTGTATCAAGGGTTTAGGGGTGGTGGTGGTGTCATGGTGTGGGGAATTTTTCTTGGCACTCTTTGGGGCCCCTTGGGACCAATTGAGCATGTGCAACACCTTTTTGAATCTATCCACAAGTATTGAGGCAGTTTGAAGGGAAAAGGGGGTCCAACCCGTTACTGCTGGGGTACCTAATAAAAATGGCCCGGTGAGTGTACAAATTACAGTTAAAAAAGCTTTTAATATCCATTATAAGTTAGTTAGTTAGTTAGTTAGTTAGTTAGTTAGTTAGTTAGTTAGTTGGTTAGTTAGTTAAGACCACTGGTAAAAATGGTTGTACACTCAAGATACCTAACACAAAAATTACAGCAGCGATGTATGGCACTAAATACCATAGAAATACTGAATTCATAGAACACTTTAAACTGCATTACTGATATCCGTCTGGTGAGGTGACCCTGATGTGGCAGGTGGGCATACATGAAGTGTGCATGAAAAACTGTAACTCACAAGAGTCTTGCAGTTCTACTCTGCACTGAAAGGGGGCAAACACCCCAAAACAGCTGTCAGTAGATAAACTTCACTGACTTGGTTTCAACTCTTTTCACGTTGAAAGACTCTTTGAGTTAATTGATTTAGGGTTATAATCCAGTAGAGTGTGGGAGCCTGCAGTCTTTCACATAAGCCTTTGTTTATATGCAGTCAGGAATCAGAGAGATGCTTAGTTTGGGGCAGTGTAGCGAGTTTACTACTGCCAGTGATCTTTATTAAGACAAAAAGAGGGACTTTTGAAGAGTAAAGAGGGACAAAGGGATTTTGGTTAAAGAAAAAAAAAATAGGGGCACCGTCCTCCAAACATGGACACTTGGGAGGTTTGCATTCAATGTAACCGGCTTCATTCACACTGATTAAAAGAACATCTGGCAGATGGGAGATGTGCACAATTGCAGCAATATCTCCCGTCATTTATCTATGTTATATACTTATAACGCATATATCTATATATAACATAGATACATTTATTCTAATTTATATCTGTCTTATATCTTAAGTATATCTGTTTATCTTGTTCATTTATATAGCACCATTATATTCCACAGCGCTGTGCAGAGAAACCTAGCACTGCAGGGTAACAGTGCTAACCCCTGAGCCAACATGCTGCCCTATCTATCTATCTATCTATCTATCTATCTATCCATCTATCTATCTATCATCTTTCTATCTCACATCTTTCTATATGATATCTTTCTATCTCATATCTATCTATCTATCTATCTATCTCATATCTATCTATCTATCTATCTCACATCTATCTATCTATCTATCTATCTATCTCATATCTATCTATCTATCTATCTATCTATCTATCTATCTATCTCATATCTATCTATCTATCTATCTATCTAATATCTATCTATCTATCAATCTATCTATCTATCTCATATCTATCTATCTCCTATCTATCTATCTATCTATCTATCTATCTATCTATCTCTATCTATCTATCTATCTATCTATCTCTATCTATCTATCTATCTATCTCATATCTATCTATCTATCTCTTATTTTATTTCTCTTTTTCTGTCTGTCTCTCTGTATGTGTCTGTCTCTCTCTCTCTGTTTCTCTCTTTTTCTCTGTCCTTCCTTTTTTTTCTTTGTTTCCTATACTTGTCAGCCTTTATAAGATATGACCTGGGAGATTTGAACCCGTATCAAAATGACCCTAAAATGTATAATAGCAGAATACACTCCCACTATTTTATAATTCAGTCTTGTTTTGGTGGATATCTGTTCATAGTTTGTTACAGCCCGGTTTGTCTTTAGCTCCCTATTCCTTCTGTTGAACCCTGTGCTGTTTGTTCTATTCGTTGGTTGTTTTTAGTTGTTTTGGTTAGGGTTAGCATTGCAAGGGACAATGATAGAAATATTAGAGGTTGGAGAGGGCCAGGGGGTGTTAGGGTCAGTTTTAGGGGCAAGTTAGGGACCAAGTTAGGGGAATTTAGTTGTTATGGTCACATTTTTTGGGTGTCATGCTTCTGGATTCAAGTAATTATCTTTCCATCTCCATCTGTGACCTTGTCATCGCCCGCTTTGCTGCCCATGGTCCATTGGTAAGTCCCAACATTTATTTTTTGCTGTGTAGCGAAAAACAAAACACAAGACAGGGCGCCCCTAGTGCAGAGTGTTTGGACAGATGGATAATTCTTGGTCAGTATTGCACTAACCTGGTGATGTTGCGCAAGTCAGGAGACACAACTCTCCACAAGCCTATCGGTGGTAGTCTCTGCAGCCGCCTCTCCTCCTTCTGTGCCGCCGTGAACTGGCTCCGGAGTAAAGATATGGGAAATATATTATTGCCTGAGGAAACGCTGCTTAGCGAGAAACGCGTAGTCCATATACATTTAATCTTCTGTTATGTCCTAATTAAACTTCTGTTTGCTTTAATAAGTAGTCTTAGCGCCTTATATACCTCATTTTGTAGTTGCTTTTTAGCACTTATATATTTCCCAACATTTATTTTTTGATATTTGCTTTGTGTTATTTGCATGCGACTCCTGGTTGACTTAATTTCTGTTATAAGTTTTCTTGTTATCCATGCCAACCAGCATTGTTACAATGGGCACAGTTCAATAGCTTTCATATGGGATATGCTTTATTAACTTTATTATATGAAGAATTCAATGATTACATACAACTACAAGAAGATAGTGTGATATTGTGTATACTTTTGCATAATATAGATTACAAAAGCAAGGCATGTATAATATTGATTACAAAGGCAAAGCACGCATAATGTGGATTACAAATACTTACATCACACCTATATATGGGTCAAAGCTTCATCAGGAATCTTATAAGCATCATGTATCGGCATCAGGTGGTAAAAACGGGCCAGCGAAGATAGAGAGAATCCCTGAGATCCACACCGTGCACGGGTGCCCCCTTATACAGGTCAAAGCTTCACCAGGAATCTTATCAGCATCATCTATCTGTAACATCAGCTGGGAGAAGCGGGCCAGCGAAGATAGAGAGATATTCCCGGGATACTACACTGTGGCGGTGAGGCGTCCCTCTATAGCCCACAGGTCCAGATACTACTAACTTCACAGCAAACCTTCTCAACTTATATCTTCTTTGAAACAAATGCCTGCGTAACCAAGTGTTACGCAGGCTAACAGGTCAGTACTTTTCCAGGATCAGGCCTCCCCCTCCAAATGACCAGTCCTTCAGGGGTTAACCTGGCACTGGAAAAATCCATCAATGGATGCTGAACACCCCCGGTCATCAGCCATGAACACCTGTGTTCCCATGATTTCTCCCTGTGTAGTGTTATCTCAGTATTAAAGCTATGTCTACGCGGTGCAGCGTTCTCAAAACAAACTGAGCAACATTCTAACAGGGTTATGTGGTCTCTACCTAAACATTACCAGGAGTTAGGAAATTTACAGCTTAAAGACTAGCTATTAAGATCTATTATTCTTAAAGAGATACTGTCAATATGGATTCCGGATGGTCAATAAATATCTTAGCACTACACGTATATAGGGTTTTTTTCTTTTACATGGGCGCCAACAGAAGTAAAATTAAAAATAGTTAACATCACAGACTGCAGTTCTGGCAGTGGCGTAACTACCGGGGTAGCAGTTGCTACGGGGCCCCTGCGCTTAGGGGGGCCCCGGGGCAGCTGCTACTGCGTCCGCTACCCCGGTAATGCCGCTCCTGGGCCCGCCGGCAGTGAACTTAACAGTTCACTGCGGCGGGCGGGGAGCTGCGGGGCCCAGCGCATACTCCCTCTGAACGCCCAGGCCCCCCGGCCCGAGCGTTCAGAGGCAGCGCTGCTCGGTAGTAGCAGGACGGAGCGCCGATCGCTCCACTCTGCTACTTTCCCCTGCCGGCGCTCTGTGGTCACGTGGGCGCGCGCAGTGACGTCACATCACCGCGCCGCCCGCACTGAGCGCAGAGGCTGCAGGGAGAGCAGCAGACCGGAGCGAGCGGCGCATTGGGGGAGCGTGGACCGAGGTAAGGGCTTTCTTATTTTACCTACCCCATATGCCTGCCTATAGCCCCCCATATGCCTGCCTATAGCCCCCCATATGCCTGCCTATAGCTCCCATATGCCTGCTTATAGCCCCCCATATGGCTGCCTATAGCTCCCATATGCCTGCCTATTGCCCCCTTATGCCTACCTATAGCCCCCCATATGCCTACCTATAGCCCCCATATACCTACCTATAGCCCACCATATGCCTACCTATAGCCCCCCATATACCTACCTATTGCCCCCCATATGCCTACTATACCCCCATATTTCCTGCCTATACCCCCCATATTGCCTACCTATAGCCCCCATATACCTACCTATAGCCCCCCATATGCACTATACCCCAATATCCTGCCTATACCCCCCATATGCCTGCCTTTAGCCCCCATATGCCGGCCTATACCCCATATGCCTGCCTATACCCCCATATGCCTGCCTATAGCCCCCATATGCCTGCCTATACCCCCATATGCCTGCCTATACACCCCCCAGTCTGCCTGCCTATACAGCTCCCTATATGCTGCTGCCTATACAGCCCCCTATATGCTCTGCCTGCTGCCTATACAGCCCCCTATATGCCTGCCTGCCTATAAGCCCCCTATATGCCTGCCTGCCTGCCTATACAGCCCCCTATATGCCTGCCTGCCTGCCAATACAGCCCCCTATATGCTGCCTGCCTATACAGCCCCTATATGCCTGCCTGCCTATACAGCCCCCTATATGCTGCCTGCCCGCTATACAGCCCCCTATATGCCTGCCTGCCTATACAGCCCCCTATATGCCTGCCGGCCTGCCTATACAGCCCCCTATATGCCTGCCTGCCTATACAGCCCCCTAGATGCCTGCCTTCCTGCCTATACAGCCCCCTATATGCCTGCCTGTCTACTTATATGGGGCCCCTTTAGCTACCTAAACCCTACCTATATGGCCCCTATAGCCCACCTAACCCCTGTCTACCTGTATGGCTCCCTATAGCTACCTAATCCCTGCCTGCCTATATGGGCACTATTGGCTACCTAATCCCTGCCTGCCTATATGGGCACTATTGGCTACCTAAACCTTTCCTATTTGGGGCCCCATATATCCTATCTAAACCCTGCCTGCCTAAATGCACCCCATATAGCCTGGGGGGCAGGTGCTGGAAAAGTCAGGATTCTAAGATATTTGTGTCTAAATCTGCAGGGACAAGTGGTCGGGAGATGTCATCATGATGGCGGACTGGACCGGATGCAGAACAAAAGGGGAAAGTCAACGACTGGTCAGAGAAACGTCACCTGTGAGTCACAAGATGTAACTGCACTGTAATCACTTATATGTCTGCAAGCTGTGTACACTGCTGTCTACCACTATATGGTCACTGTATGGAGGTAATATACAGTCTGCAGAGCCTGTGTACACTGGTGTCTACCACTATATGGTCACTGTATGGAGGTTATATACAGTCTGCAGAGCCTGTGTACACTGCTATCTACCACTATATGGTCACTGTATGGTGGTTATATACAGTATACAGAGCCTGTGTACATTGGTGTCTACCATTATATGGTCACTGTATGGAGGTAATATACAGTCTGCAGAGCCTGTGTACACTGGTATATACCACTATATGGTCATTATATTATTATATATTATTATTATTAGACAGTATTGGTCTTTGTGTACAGATCAGTAATAGTGTAGGGTATTATTCAGTTACTATGTGGTGGTAATTTGTGGTCGTGTTCTGGCGGTATAATCAGGTCCTTATGTAATAGCGTTATTGGTAATGCTGGTCTTAGTATAGTGGGATTTGATTGGTAGCAGTATGATGGTGAGATGTATGGTGAGGTATTTGCCCCTTGTATTATCTACATTATCTAACAGCATGTCCTGGTACATGGTCGTGGTCAGGGAGGAGGGGGGGGGGCCTATCCAAAAGTTTGCTATGGGGCCCTGGCTTCTCTAGTTACGCCCCTGAGTGCTGGGATGATATAAATTCAAACAGGAGGATAAGTGCAACTCAATATGCAGAGGTGAATAATTCAATATCACGCTCATCTGCATTGGTTGTACTATAATGATACAATGCATTAAATGCTTTCAGTTTAATGCAGGTTTGAGCAGCATGGTTCCAATAGCTCGGGCGATTTGTGCACCTGGACGAGGTCCTCCTTGGCATAATTAAGCAAAAAAAATTGTGCTCCCACAAGAACAGGGGAGATTGAAACACAATAAAAGCACTCTAAAAAACCTTAGGTGAAATAACCAGTACCTGAGAGGTACTCAGAAACTATAAAAAGTGCAGCAAATCACACTAGGAGTTTTAGTCCAAAAGATGTGTAATGTTAATTCAAGTAAAATTGTAAAAACACAACATAATTCACAATGTCATGATTTGTAACAACTCCTTATAAACACCGAGGGCGACATGTATGATTTTTGGCGCCAAGACGCCATTTTGTTGCGCGCATTAGTATCGTAGAATGCACCTGAATCTATGAACCTGTTCTACTTTTGGTCATAGATTTAGCGCTTTTTAGCTACAAAGTGACACTTCTGGCTCAGGTAAACCACTTTTAAAGTTCTCTACCTGTAATGCGCCTGGATTTGCCATACTGAAGCTATAAATGTGTAGCTTCATATGGTTGAAGTGCGCCCCGCCTCCAGCACGCCTCCCGATCTCAGGTGCATTACAAAGTGCCGCGAGCGCTCTGTAATACACCTGATATTGGAGTGCGCCTGGTTACAAGGTAAGGTAGAAAACCCATTTAAAGGGAATGTGTCACCAAAAAGGACTTATTATTTAACTCACGTTTTTATGTTAAACACATTTTTTATTAATTTTTGGTTGTTTCTTTTAATTTTCCATATCACTGCAGTTTTCTCTTTGGCCACTAGGCCTAATAATAGTCTGACACTTCCTGTTCTGTAGAGAGAGATTTTCAGTAGTCAGCTCATGATCAGTATAAGCAGGGTTAGGGCACGTCCCCATGGCACAGGACAAATACCAGCCGGTTTATCCGGTATTTGTCCGGTTCGTGTGCCGTGCACATGACCGCAGGGGGACGGCTTTTCTCCACAATGAGCGGAGAAAAGCCCTCCCCCTTCCCATTGATATGTTCATATTCTGTCCGAAAACTGGACGGAAGAATGAACATCTACAATGTTTTTCGGGTGGCTGTCGGTCTGAAAAAACGCTGGGTGGAAACCCTTGCAGTAGGGACTGCTGCACGGATTTTCCATAGCGGCCCATGTAAAAGTATGTGGTCGGTTTTTCAGACGGTTTGCAAAACCGCAAACCGTCTGAAAAGCCGGCCGCAAACCGATGCCGTGGGGACATGCCCTTACACTGAAAGGAGACACAAATCTCTATAGATTACACAGGATCCACCAGTCACAATAGGAGATGTCACAGCTCCCCCTCTCCCCTCCCTTCGCACTGACTCCTTCCCAAGTCACATGCCTAGAAACCTCTTGTATAGAAGTCAATGGGACTGAGTCAGTCTTAAGGCTCCTATGTCCATGATGCTGCTGTAAAGCCTCTCTCTAAATGCTGTTAAAGCAGTGCAGGCAAGATGGCCGCCCCCATAATCATCTACAGACAACAGAATTGAGAAATCTACAATCAGAAAATAAAAACGGTGAAGACGAAAATAATATGGATCAGGGACTGGTTTTAATAAGTAATAAATATATTGGCGACAGGTTCCCTTTAAGGGAACATTTTCTTTAACCAAGGAAACAGAGCTGACTTATGGTATTTGGTATTACTCAGTGAAAAAACAAGCTGTTCATGGCTTTATTCTATGCTGTTGTAATGATTAATATGTGACATCAGGAGATCTGGAAGACTGTGGGCAGGTTGGATTACGACTGCAAACGGAGGAATAAAAAAAAGTCTTTTGTTTTCAGATTGAATAAAATAACAGAAGTTATTTGTGATGAAAGCAAATCCAACAATTGTACAAGTGGAATGTGCTAAAGACCGTAACTCGCCTGTTCCCGCAAGTAAACAGGTTTTATGGCAGAAATTGAAACAGCAGGTGCTTAAACCGTCTGAGAAAACATTTAGTGTATTTATAGGAAATCAAACTTATTTTCCATCTCTATGAAGTTCTAAGAGGGGGTTTCCACTTATACGAAATCACAAGAAAAATGTATTTAAACTACTGGGGAGAGAAAAGTAGTGCAGGTCCACTGAGCAACCAATCGCATTGCTGCATTTATTTTTTCCAGAAATTTAAAGCTGGAATCTCATTGGTTCCTGTGGACACAAACTCTGCTTCAGATTGGCTCTTCAAGTGTCTTTGAGTCAGAGATCGGGACTTTCATTAAAGGGGTTGTCTCACTACATTGATTCATCTTACCTGAGTCCTGTTTTCTTGGTTTCACTTTGAAGTCAGGGGCGTGTTTACTGACGCTTCTATAGAACCTGTACCCTACAAGAAACCTAGTCCCCTGGGCAGCCTATCGGGGTAGATCAAACAGGTCTGTAGCTATAGCAACCTGAGGAGCTGATGCAGCCCATGCAAGAGAGGATATCTAGGAATAGGTAGGACACTGTTAATGGACACATATTGCAAAGTGACTTGTTTTTGTGAGATCTTTAACATAAAAAAACAGCAATCCCTGTAGTGAGACAACCCCTTTAATGGTGGTTAGTGAGTTGCACTCCTTAGTGTCTAGCAGCAGGCCCGCATCCAGCCCGTTGGCCACAGATGTAGTAAAGATTAACTTGAAAGATAATGCACCGTGATACCACATCACAGAAAGTTATATTCATTTTCTCAGTGCTTTTTAATGGGTTTTGTTTTCCAATAAGAGCAGACATAATAAATGTGTAGAAATATATTAAAGGTCAATATGGAGATCTCCCCCAAGATCTATTTATACCCAGGACTGTATCCAGAACAAGAGGGCGTCCTCTATGTCTAGAGGAAAGAAAGTTTATACATAAACGTAGAAAGGGATTCTTTACTGTTAGAGCAGTTTAGACTGTTGAACTCTCTGCCAGAGGAAAATGTCATGGTGAATTCACTAACAGAGTTCAAGAAGGGTTTGGATACATTTCTGGAGCGTAATAATATAACAAGTTATAGTGACCAGGATTCTGAAGAAGGGTCTGGATAAATTTCTAGATGTAATAATATAACAGGTTATAGTGACCAGGATTCTGGAGAAGGGTCTGGATACAAATTTTTAGATGTTTAAAAATATAACAAGGTTTTAGTGACCAGGATTCTGGAGAAGGGTCCGGAAAACTTCTAGATGTAATAATATAAACAAGTTATAGTGACCGGGATTCTGGAGAAGGGTCTGGATAACATTTCTAGATGTAATAATATAATAAGTTATAGTGACTTTAAAGGGTTCTGGAGAAGGGTCTGGATACATTTCTAGATGTAATAATGTAACCAAGTTATAAGGACCAGGGTTCTGGAGAAGGGTCTGGATACATTTCGAGATGTAATAATGTAACAAGTTATAGTGACCAGGATTCTGGAGAAGGGTCTGCATACATTTCTAATGTAATAATATAGACCCCAAGTTCATTTTTACCAGGATTCTGTATCGAAAAAGGGGCGGTCCTTATTCTAGATGGAAATAAATTTATAACAATTAAGTGAAGATTCTATGAAGAGTCCGTACACTGTGGAATCAATATAACAAGGAAATTGTCCGGGATTCCCCAAAGGAAAGGGTCTTTGATACATTTCTGGATGTATTAATATAACAAGTTATAGTGACCAGGATTCTGGAGAAGGGTCTGGATACATTTCTAGATGTAATAGTATAACAAGTTATAGTGACCAGGATTCTGGCGAAGGGTCTTGAGACATTTCTAGATGTAATAATAGAAGTTATAGTGACCAGGATTCTGGAGAAGGGTCTGGATACATTTCTAGATGTAATAAACAAGTTATAGTGACCAGGATTCTGGGAAGGGTCTGGATACATTTCTAGATGTAATAATATCACAAGTTATAGTGACCAGGATTCTGGAGAAGGGTCTGGATACATTTCGAGATGTAATAATAGAACAGTTTATAGTGACCGGGATTCTGGAGAAGGGTCTGGATACATTTCTAGATGTAATATAACAAGTTATTAGTGACCAGGATTCTGGAAAGGTCTGGATACATTTCTAGATGTAACAATATATCAAGTTATAGTGACCAGGATTCTGGAGAAGGGTCTGGATACATTTCTAGATGTAATAATATAACAAGTTATAGTGACCAGGATTCTGGAGAAGGGGCGCCAGGGATTTATTCTGATTGGGAGATGGGAGTCAGGAAGGATTTCTTTCCCTAAAATGAGGACAATCGGCTTCTACCTCATGGGGTTTTTGCCTTCCTCTGGATCAACATTATAGGACAATAGGCTGAACTGGATGGACGTCTGTCTTTTTTTCAGCCTCACAAACTATGTAACTTGAAAAGCTGTGATATCGCCATCATGCTAAACTGTCTGGCTATCTAGCTTATATCTGTATTCTATCTAATTATCTATCTGTCTGTCTATTTCATATCTGTTCGACTCTTATATCTATGTACAGTATATGCATGGCAGGCAGCAGATGTAGACTCTACCAAGTCGGGTCTGTACAGCATATCACCTCACAGTTCACCAACATTAATGGGGTATTCTCTCATTTCATTGATTAACTGTGAACATGTAGACAAAGATGAATAATGATAATTACTGAATACATTGCTGTTCTGATTTTTCTTCTTTTCAGAATTTGGAGCAGCTATTATCTCCTGCTCTTGCACACAAGCGTACCTCAGTGCCAGCCACCTCTCTCTGCTTTTAGAGGCTGTAGCAGTGGTCGGGCTGATAACTCACTCCCTGCTTTGTTCTTTATCTTGAAAGACAACGGGTCATTTACATTACTTACTGACAAGTTTTACCTTTTAAAGCTCTGTAGCCTTATGCACTACAGTTTACAAACCTCCTGCAGTCATGTCACTGTAACAGGATCAGCTAGAAAGAGCAGAGATGATATGTCAATCACTGCTGTAGAATCATCCACAACCTGTCATCAGATAAGAAGTGCAAACACACAAGTGCGGCCAGATCAGCTCCTGGTCGTGTCCAATGTAAACTTTCAGGAAACTTAAGGGAGACTGAGTAATGCTGTAGCTCTCAGAGGCTTCACTTTTTGTAATCACATATATTTAGAAAAGTGATTAAATACCCATTTTGGAGGATCCCACGTCAACATTACATTGTGGCAAAACCCCTTTAAGGAATCTTACTTGTTAAGGCATTTGGCTGCCCGGGAGTTCCCCATTGAAGTATGCTTAAATGACAGACCACTAGCAGCAGAAGACAACTAGTGACACACACTGTCCATTTAAATCTGCAAAAGCCAGAATGTCCTCTAGGTGAAGACATGTGGACATAACCGGCAGTGGTGGAACTGCCATGGTGTTCAACAAACAGGAGCCACATGCCACATGGAGTGGTGGAGGTCGAATGTCACAACAACCGCCAAGGGGTTTTTTACAGGAGAGTCACCTGGTCTGACACAGATTTTTTTAAAAAATTTAAATATTTTGGGATAATTTGTTCTTTAAATTTATTTTTAAACCCCCTATTGAAAAAACCCCCTGATTTTTGTTTGTCAAATTTTTTAACACTGGGGAAATGTAAATCCCCCAATTTTGGGTTGTCATTTCCCCTCATTTTAAAAGGGGTTTTTCTGGGCATTTTTTTCCCGAAGGGTTTTTGTCCTTGGGTTTTAAAAATATTTTTAAATTGCGATTAAAAAAAAGGACACATTTTCCAAACAAGACCCAACCCAAAGGGGGGGGAAAAAGTGGGTAAAGGGGGGGGATAGGGATTTTTTTAAAAGCTTTGTTTACCCTGCTGAGGGAAAAAATTTGGGGAAACCCCAAAATAAGGTTTTCCCTTTCCTAACCCAAAGTTCCCCATGGATCTAGATATTTAAGTATTAAAAATTATTTTTGTAGAAAGTGTTATCTAAGCCTTTTTTTAAAGCCCCCTTTTTTATTCCTTGCTGTGCCAGTTCGGGCGCTTTCCCCAAAATTTACTTTTCCCCAAAGGGTTGAAGGGTTTTTCTTCTTTTGGTTAGAATCCTTTTTTCTCCAGACAAAGGTAAATTTCCCCTTTCCCCTTTGCGGGGGGTTTTCCCATGAAATAGTTTTTCCCTATCTTTTTGTGGGAGCCTTTTTATTTACCTATAAAAAATTAATCATGTCCCCCCCCCCTCCCCCCCGAAGCCGTTTTTTTCTGAGGCAAAATTTTAATTTTTAAAAATTCTTTTAACCTACCTCTTAACTAAGATAAAACCTTTCCCCCCTTATTTTTGGTTGCTCGTCTTTGAACTTTCTCCGGGCCCTTTTACATCCTTTCTTTTAAAACTGTACCCCAAACTAAACAGTATATTTAAGGGCAGAATGCTTTTTTCAGCGGTGGGAATTCCCTCCTTGTCCGCGGCCCCGGGCCCCTTTTTTAAATACCCCCCAATTTTTCCCTTAATTTGGGGGCCCCCTTTAGGGGGAAAGTTTTTTTGCCCTTTGCAGATTTTCTGAAGTCAAATGACTACAAGAAAAACCCAGATCTTTTCAAAAAGCGACTCTCCAATTTTTTCTCCCCCTGGGACTTATGAGTCTGCAGATTATTTCTCCCCCCGATGCAAAACCCTTTACTTTTAACCCACTTTTGAAACCCCTTTTTTGCCAAGTGGATCCCCAAGAAAACTCAGGGTTTTCCAGTTCATAAAGGAAGTCTTATAATGATGTGTGAGTGTGAAGAAATGTGCTTTGTGTTAGAAAAAAAGTTTTCATTTTAGTTTTTATCATTTTGGTCTTTTTTACTAATTTATTTACTTTATTATTTTTCAATTAACTAACTGTTTTTCTTCTGTTGATTTTTCACTACTGAGGCTCCAGGGAAACTGGGGGTTTTCTTTTAAAATGCTTTCTCCCCAAAACAAATCAGTGACCACAGTGATTAATTGGGGACTTTTGGGATAGCTATTCCCTTTCCCCCATGCCCCGGGATCCCTCAGGCACCAGGGAACTGTACGGTGTCCGTGGGTGACAGCACGGAATCCCTTAAACAAATGCTGGAATACAGGAAAAATCCAGCAATTTGGGAAAAACAAGCCAATTTTGGGCCAAAGGAAAGAATTTGGGGGCCTCACAATTTTTTTTGTGGGTGGTTTTAATGTTATGGGGCTGTTTGGCGATATACTGTTTGGGAAGGGAGCTACTATTTTACAGTGTTTTAAATGAAACCCCTGAAGCAGCTGTTTACTCTAAGGCCTCGGGTTTAAACGGCTTTGGTTTTAGAACGTATTTACAACGGGGTTTCCCATGTAAATACGTTTTTCCCAAATCAGTTGAAAAACCCTTTCAAAAAATTTTCACTAAGGGGGGAGGAAATTTTTAATGATTTCCCGCGGTTTTACCATCTCCCAAAACATTTTTAGGTGGTGAATTTCCCTCCCTAAAAAAATTGACATGGGGAATTGTTTTTCCCTCCGGATTGCCCTCGTCAATTTCCCCGGGGGGCAATCCGGGAAAGGGGGGAAAACCCCGTGGGGAACGCCCAGCCGTTTTTTCTATTTTAAATTTAATAGAAAATTTTTTTTGTGGGTTTTTTTCTGACTGATTTGGGCCCACGGTTTTACGAACGTCAATCCGTCGGCAAATCCGCGGCGAAATAAGCCGTGTGAACGAGACCTAATACACCCTCAGTAACAGAGAGATATAATTTTTCTCTTTTAAAAAAAAATCCCCCTTTAAAAATCTTCTCAGTAAAATTTGGGGGCTGGAAAAAAACCCCTTGGGCGAGATGAAGGAAAAAAAGGTATTAAAAACATTTTTTCACAAAAACTTTGGGGAAAAATATGTCATTGTGCCGCACATTCCGAATTTTCCCTTGCTTTTTGGGGGAGGCAGATAAAAACCCGGATGCCACATACGGAAACGCTGCAGGGGTCCGGGGCCATAGCACTGATGGTGCCCATAACCCTCTAAAAAATCTCACTCTGAACTGGAAGGGTCGTCCGGGATTTGGCTATCTCAAAAAAATTTCAATAGATTTTTTTTCAATTTGTAAAAAATTCCAAAAGTCTGTTTTGGGAGTGAATGGGAAACGTCCTTGGAAAGTAATAAACGTACTGACTTTTGGGTATGGGATGAACCCCCCTCTAAAAGTACCCCCGTTTAAACCCCGAATAAAGCCAAACATTTCTCCTTTGGTTCAATGGCCCCAGTTTATCAAACATATAAATAAAAAAAAAAATGGAAAAGTGTGGGGCTGACAATTGTGTGATATTTCCCGCTGTCTGACTGCGCACCCGGCCCCAGCAAAAAAAGGGGGGCCCCCTTGGCTTTTCCATTCTGCGAGCCAGAGTTTGGGGCACCAATGACCCTACTAAAATTCCCCCCTCTGTTAACCCCCGGCCCCCCTGGATGCCCTTACCATTATACCCTCCCTTTGGCTGGCCACTTCCAAAATCCACCCTTTACACCATGAGATTTACCCTCCCCTATTAGTTAAAAATTTTCACCTTTAAATTGACCTGCAAATTCCACCTGCCCAACCCAAAAAAAGCTGTGACAGGTTAAAAGCCCGTTTCATATATAATATATATAATTTTTTTTATATATTTATATATATTTATAATATATATATAAAATATATATATATATATTTTAAAACAACAAAACCCAACATATAAAAATATATACATACATATATATTTTAAAACAACATATATATTATAAAAGAAAATTTAATACAACATTTATATATATGTTTGTTTTTCTTTTTTTTTTAATTATTTTTTACGTATTTTTTTTTTTTTTTTTTTTTTTATTTATTTATTTTCGACCAATTTGCAAATTCCGACTCCTGGGGAGTCATCCCACAGCATCAGGAGGGGAAAAAAAAAACCCCCCTGTGGAGGAAACCTTAGGGCCCAGGGAAAGGATCGCCTTTCCCTTTGGGGTTTAAAGATTTTGCCAACACAATTTTCTTCAAACTTTAACTTTTTTAAAAAACCAGGTTTTAAAATTAATCAATAAAAAAAACAATAAAATAATACATTCGCATGTGAGGGGGGGGTCATAGTAAAAAAACTTGGCATTTATTAAAATGGGGCGGGTGTGAGGGGCATCTTTTCCCTTTCTTTTGGGAGAAAAAAGAGGAGGAAGTGAAGACCGGAAATTATATTTAGAAACCCCAAAACCCCCTCACAGTAAACCCTTCCCCCCTCCCCACACTCCTCCCTTTATACACAAACCCCCCGCTCATAACTATAACACAAGACAGGGTTAAGCCAAAGCGGGATACAAACTGCCCCTCAAAACCTATCCCCTTTGCCAAAAACTATTTTAAATAAAAAAACATGCTACACTGAACCTAGCTTAAATACCTAAGCTTAAGCCAAAACTCCCAACTATACAGGAGTTAGTTCCCCCTCCCAAAATCATTTTCCCCCCCCTTCCTTAGGGTTCGGGGGGGGGTTTGATAATTATTACGCGCCCCAATTTGCCGGGGGTTTTTGATAAGCGCTGGCAGGCAAAAAACTAAAACACGCACCGATGCCCTTCATTTCACTCCCTCGGCGCGTAAGGGGCACGTCAAAGTTTTTTTACCGCCCCATTTTTTAGCCCGAGAAAACATCTATTCTGCTTACAGAAAAAAAGGGACATAAATTTCCAAAAAAATACAAAATACAATTTTGCTAATGGCTGGAAGATGCATGAATCCAGAAGGGGGTCTCTGGCCCTTTTGGCATGGGAAAGATAGGCAGGGGCCCGGATATTAAAGGCAAATGCTCTAGATACCGTTCCCACCGATGCAGAAAGCCACAGTTTAAAAACAAAGGGGGATGCACAAAAGAAAAAATACCGATGAAAAGCTATGATAAGGTGAACCCAAGGGGAAAGCCCTTATCAGAAAACCCTGCTGGGTTAAGCCAATTTTAAAAGCCCCAATTTTTCCAATGGGCAGGCTCCCGATTAAAGGGTTTTCCCGCACAAAATATTGCCCTAAGCTCCCCAGTGTTTTAGGGCAACATACTGGAAAAATATCAAATATGAGGTATTAGTTGATACGGTAGCTACAGTACGCAAGCTCGCAAACCCCGAGTCCCTACACTATTAAAAATAAAACCACAGAAAAAATGGGGCATAAATTACCAACAAACTACAAAGCTACAATTACTGCTCAATGGCTGGAAGATATACTGAGTCCCAGCAGCAGGCGTCTCTGGCCCAAATGCTGCATGGGAAAGATATAGCAGGTGCCGGTTATTAATGAGCAAATGCTCTAGATACCAGTCGAAACCAGCATGCAAAAAGCCACAGTATAACACAAGAGCTATGAACTACCGTAATTGCAGGGCGTATTTTGGCCGTATTGCAGCGCAATTACATGCCGGAATACGACCATCAATTACGCACATTGTGGCACGTACAGTAAACGGAGCAATACGCCACAAAGACGCCGTGTGAACTTACCCTTAGGGTTTGTTCACACAGCGTGTTTGCTCCGTGTAACATACGCTTTTGGATGCGTGTTTGGGTCCGTCTAGATGGACCCAAACATGCATGTGACAATGAGCAGTGTGTTTTACACTGCTCACAACGTAAAACACATATCAGCGTTCACACAAGTGGTCGCCGATGCGTGTTTACATTGCGTCTTTCGGATCCATTCCAAGAATTGACATGTCTATTTTTGGAGCGAGAGACGCAGCAGGAGCCCTGTAATAAACTATAGGATGCGATCCTGCTGCATCCAACACACATCCAAACACACAGCTGCGTGTTGGATACGTGTTGGATCTGATCGATGCTATGTCTTTGTATGCGATTTTCTGGTTCAACACGGACCCGAAATCGTATCCAAACATGGCGTGTAAACATACTCTAAGGCTGCGTTTACACGGCACAGGACAAATACCGGCCAGTTTGCGGGGGGGCGTCGCGGGGGCGGGGTGGGGGCTTTTCTCCGCGATGAGCCCTCCCCCCTTCCAGACGGAAGAATGAACATGCTCAATGTTTTGCGGCCAGACCGCGGGCGGCAAAACCGCTGGGCGGAAAACCCGTGCAGTGGGGACTGCTGCACGGGTTTTCCATAGAGCACAATTGTGGTTATTTTTGGCCGGTTTTTCAGGCGGTCTGAAAAACCGCAAACCGGCTGAAAAACCGGCCGAAAACCCGTGCCGTGGGGGCATGCCCTTACACAGCTCTTATCTACACTGATATATTGCAATAAAAAGCAGCTAAATATCCGCCTAGGCACAGGAGAAGGATTGGTGCTGTGTTTATAATCCATACCGATATTCACACCTAAATGGCTGTCTCTTCATAGGCATGTATGGCCTGGTGTGGGGGACCTTGCTCCCGACTACGAAAGCTGAGAAAATGGGAAACAAAATAACATGGTGCTTTTCCAAAAGTAATTGGCAGAAGTCACAGAATTTCGGCACCTGCTTAATGGAACATTGGTGGCAAATCTTAGCGATATCCATTGTCTGTCTTATTGTTTCAAAATTTCACATACCATTTCACAGAAGGACTGCCTGAATACATAAATGCAGTTTTTAAGGGAAATTATATTCCCAATTTAAAGGGAAAACATATACATTTTTTTTTAATGTTTTTAATAAACTAAACCGTACACTGATGCTGAATGTTTTTTTATTTTATTAACTGCGTTTGTTTTGTAATTGTAAATGTAGTTATTATAGTTTCCACACATGGATGTGGGAGCAGCCATCTTGCCTGAGCTGTGACTCTACACTGTGTGTAGCAGTTCAAAATATGCTTTACAGCACCACATGGACCTGGGTAACTGACGGATAGGAATATACATTGCGGTTTCGTCACAGCCGGGAGCCTCATGCAGCATGCCACACCCATAATTTTAGTAGGTGGCAGCATGGTCCATACTGGCAAAAACACGCAGCGATTAATAATGTTGTTAATTATTAATGGTAGATCGATGGCCGCACAGTTTTGCCAGTTTTGACCTGCAAAGTCATGCAACCAGTTATCAAGCAAATTAAAGAGATTGACGTTTTTTTTTTTTATTTGCCATATTAGTGGCCATTTCAAATAATAGAATCATTATACTCGTCTCTCCCTTCACCTCCGTCTTCGATTTCCCTTGTTTTCTGTTTTCTTCTTTTGCTGATCAACTGCAGTGATCACGTGGCACTGCGGGACTTTACCAGTTAGGAAGCTTACTTCTGAGCAGTGACACCTGACCACTGCCGCGGGTGTTTGCCATCCCAATTCAGAGGAAAAACAGAAGAGTTGGGAGATCAAAGGCAGCGTAGTACTGAAATGGAGGTGAGGGGGGCGGTGAGTACAACTTTAATTTATTTCAAATGGACATGGATCATAGTGAAAAAAAATATTAAAATCACAGATGCAGTATGTTTGTACTCTAAATCTGAAGATGACTCATTGACTACTGATCTGTCCTTCACTCCCTACTCCAATCACTCGACCACTCCTGTCACCTGCACCTCGAGATCATCTTCAGAATCCGTCCTTTTCTCACTGTGAAAACAACTCAAACTCTCATTGTTGCTCTAATTCATTCTCGTCTTGACTACTGCAACTCCTTGCTTATCGGTCTCCCTCTCTGCAAACTCTCCCCTCTCCAATCTGTCCTGAATGCAGCAGCCGTGCTTGTCTTTCTCTCCAGCCGCTATACTGATGCCTCTACCCTGTGTCACTCGCTGCACTGGTTGCCCATTCAGTACAGGATAAAACATAAACTCTCATATCACTCTCACCCATAAAGCTCTCCACAATGCTGCACCTCTACATCTCCTCCCTCATCTCTGTCTACCACCCTACCCGCTTTCTGCGCTCTGCTGATGATCTGAAATTACACTTCTCTCTCATCCGCACCTCCCATGCACGTCTCCAAGATTTTGCATGTGCTGCTCCAGTTCTCTGGAACATGTTACCACATATGATCAGGCACACTAACAACCTTCATAGTTTCAAGTGCGCTCTAAAAACTAATTTTCTTAGGCAGGCCTACCAAGATCCCTAATCGGTAATCCCCCCTCCCCTAATTTCTGTCACACTCATTCATCACTTCCTGGACTTGAGCATTCACAGGCACTTATATTTATATAGTTGTACGGTCTGGGTGAAAGGTTCATCCACTTTCTGTGTACACTACCCCATATTTATGTAACATGGCTGGACCATTGTAAACTGAGCACTTCTCACCCTTTGTCTCACTCACCACCCTAATAGATTGTAAGCTCTTGGGAGCAGGGCCCTCATACCTCATGTCTGATCTGTAAGTAACTTTTTACTGTATAACGTTTGTTTTCCTTGTTTGTACTTATAACCTCTAAATTTTAAAGTGCTGCGGAATATGTTGGCGCAATATAAATAAAGTTTATTATTATTATTATTGACCACTGTGAAAGAGTGTTGTGATTATGCTTTGTGTCCTGTGCAGAGGTCATGGTGCATGGAATTAGTGAGCTCCAACTCCTCACCTGAGTAACCTCTCAATCTTCTCCAATTTGTTTAGTCTTCTTAAAACCACAAATCCACAACATACCTTGTGGTCTCTTGATTTCGCACATGTTGGAAGTTGTTATTCTATAACCAGCAGAGGATTGCCTTATGTCTAATCAAAATTGGAAACAGTTTTGCCAACAGCCAAGGTACCACAGCCTCTATGTTGATGACCAACTAGGAGTAATTTCACACCATACTCACCTGTTCTAGGACAAGTGTTGTCGGAAGGGTGGGGCATCCAATCCTCCAATTAGTCACCCAGTAGGTCTCACTCCTGAAACCACAAAACCCTGCATGTCCTGTAGGCCTTTGACTGGTCTCCGTAAGTGCTAAAGTCTATGGAGCTAGATCGGAGAACATTGCGAGATGTTGTCTCATGTTTCACCAGATTGTATGTGGGCTCTAGTGGTCCTTGAAGGAAAACACGCTCAGCTTGTTAGTCGATAATTACTATTGCATGCTGACTGTTAATGCTTTAACTTTCATGGTTCTAGGAAGGAAAGAAGAAGTTTGACAAAGAGAGTGAGAAATATTATTCAATATTGGAGAAACACTTGAATTTGTCATCGAAGAAGAAAGAGGCACATTTACAAGAGGTACATTGTTCTTCATTTTCTCCTTGTCTTGGCAAAGACTTCAAATACTCGTTTCCTAGGTTTAATCATGCGTCTATGCCTACGACATCATTGTGTCTTTGAGAACTGGAAAAATGCTATCTGGTCTGCTGGGAGAACAAGAGATGTGCGGTAATATTTATGGTCCTTGCCGCCAAGCAATAATTACACGGTCGATGAGTGATAAAAAGATGATGGCGGCTGGGTGGGCAAGAGATGAAAAATACATTTTAATCAAGTGTAATTACACAAGTGAATATAAAATACTCCAAGCTTCTATTAGTCTAACTTACATTTCTGAAGAGCTACTTTCACAAATTTTTTGTGCGATTTTGTCACAGGGTGAAAGTTTGAGTTTTTGAAAAATGAATAATAGAAATATAAAATTTATTTGCTAACATGAAGACAACCCCTACATTGTTTTCCCTGTTAGAGCATAGGGATATCATAGACATCCTGCTCAGGATCCTTCTCTAGGAGCCACAATGGACTTCTTCTATGTACAGTTAGGCCTCGTTCACACGGCGGCTTTGGCCGTGGGTTTGGCCGCGGCTTTCGCCGCGGTTCCCGTGGCTGAACCTCGTCCTGACCTCGCTGCAAACTTGCGTCTCCCGATGCAGGTTTGCGGCGTGGGCGCTGGGCGTGGGCGGGCGTGATTTGGGGCGCTGCTTGCGGCAAAATTGCAAATTAATAGGCAGGGGGAAAACCGCAGCCCAGCGGCCGCCGCGCTGAGGACTCCCTGTCAAGAATTGACAGGAGAGTTCTCAAACACGCACGACAAGGGCCGCGGCCAAATCCGTGGCGTGAGGCTATTAACGCGGTTGCCCATAGGAAACCATGTTTATAAACTGGACGCGATTTGGACGTGGTTTTGGCCGCGGAAACTGCGTCGGAACCCGCGGCCATAACCGCGTTCAAATCCGTCTCGTGAACAGGGCCTAAGAGGAGTTCCTGTTCTGGAAGACTCAAGCTGGTCTTATGTTATATGCATGGCCATTCGTCTGAATGGCTGCCATGTAATACTACAGCTGTAGATAACACAATATGGTATCACAGCACAGAATGTTATCACTATTTTTTCAATTCAGTGGCTTTTATTTTGAGATAAGAGCAGATAACTTGAAAAGTCGTGAAATTACCGTCAAGCTAAACTCTGTTACATGTTCTTTGATCACCATGATTAAAGGGGTATTCCAGGAGATTAGAAAGCTTGTTGGTCTGTCGGGGCATTATAAAGAATAGAAGATAAGACTCATACTTACTTCCCAGACGCTCCCATTCAGTCCCAGCGGGCCTCCTATTCACCCTTGCTGAAGCAGTGATCGGACATCATTCATCTGACGGATACAACCAATCACGTGACATTGTGGCTTGTGATTGGCTGCACCTGTCACGTATCATGATGAACGTTCACTGCTTACTTCCTGGATGAACAGACCGGACTCCGAGTCAGAACAGGAGAGTCCGGGAGGTAATTATGAGTCTTATCTTCTAGTCTTTATCATGCCCCCAAGGACCAACGAGCTTTCTTTACTCTCAGAACACCTCTTTAATGGGACTCTCTCTGATTGATTATGCATTCTACAATGTCATGGTCTTGTGTTGAAAAGTACTTCTAGAAGAACCTTCTGCTATTTAGCTGAATCTCCCGCTTAGCTCAATTAAGAAATAGGGCCAAACATAGCCATAAGCCCCCATTTATATTATGGAGGCCCATAGGATGTCATTTTATCCTCCATCCAGGTAGAATGTGCCAACATTTTGTTTAAGCTGCATAGGAAAGAGCAGCAGATTGTGCTTTTCTATACATTGGGCCATATGTATACTACATGGTTTAAGTTTTATTATAACTAATGGACACCTTCTGTCTGAGTAGTATATAAAATACTTCTGATGTACACCTGTAATATAAGGATCTGTCAAAATGTGAACAGAGTCATAGTTGTTCGGATTGCACAGGATCTGGATAAGAAACTAGAGGTCTCCTTGGAAAGTCAAAAAAAAAAAGTTATGGAAACATCTTAAAAATGGTGGTGGTGATACCATTCCTTAAACAGGTCTTTGGGGAAGGATTGAGAGACTTTTGTTTGCTTACTACGTGCTGACCGCCTGTCGACTATATACGTCTGGGCGGTGGTCATTTATCTTTGCAGTGAGGTTCTGGACCATCCATTTATTACTGCCCCTGCCCAGGGCTGTTCCTAGGCTAAACTGCACTCAGGACGGGGTGAAGAAATCCCCCCCCTACACACTTAACATAATGCACCATGATGCAAAAAAGTTCATCACCATCAGCCAAATCCAAAATATACAAAAAGCTTTAACACAATGTGCTACGTATAAAACTACTAACAACAGTCTTACAGTTACCAAATAATACTGCTACACAAAACCAGAATCCCAAGGCTAATAGTACCAATGTCCTACTAAGACCACATATCACCAGCACATAGTGACCGAATAATACCAACACACCATGATCACATATCACACCCACATAGTGACTGACAGGGCCGGACTGGGAATAAAGATCAGCCCTGGCACAAAGCCCCCACCAGCCCACATACAATATCGGCTTACAAAATTTCCCTTGTTCTCGCACCTCGCCAATTTCTAAAATAAACTACACTATAAATCTGCTTTCACACGGAGCACTTTTGGTGCACTTTTGGTGTGTTTTTAGTGAGTTTTTGTGCAGAAAGGCAGAGCAGTTAATGCTGTACATTTCTGCAAAAAAAAAAAAACGAATCACAAAATGCACCAAAACCGCTCTGTGTGAGAGCCTCCTACATACAAGCAAGAAAGAAAGTGGTGCAGAGAAACCCCTCGTCACAGAGTCAGGTGTGCACTTGCTTTACAATCCGGGACAAGCCCACACTGACACTACATAAGCACCAGCATAACCTACAACCCCACCAATCACATCACCAGTAGTCAGGTCACCATCACATGAACACAGCACTGACTCAACACAGAAGTAAAATGACCCCTGACAGCAGGGACTCACAGGAGACGTCATCTCTGATGGGAGTTGTTCTCTTCTCCTTTTCTTCTCCTTCTGGCCCAAACCTCCATGAGGTCTTCCCTGATGAGTCGTTCCCTTCCCTTTTTTTTCTCCGTCCAGTACAGCATGCAGTGTCTTATTCTAGTGGTCACTACTCGTCCCTGTAGAATTTACAACAAATACATCTTAGGCTCCTCTCTCTTCCAGCATACATACAGGGCAGTGTAGAGCCAATACCACAAGTCTGGCTCAGGCACCACCTTTACCCTGGTCTGTTCTTCTGCAGGTCATACATACTGGGCAGTGTAGAGTCAATACCACAAGTCTGGCTCAGGCACCACCTTTACCCTGGTCTGGCTGTTCTTCTGCAGGTCATACATACGGGGCAGTGTAGAGCCAATACCACAGTCTGGCTCAGGCAGCACCTTTACCCTGGTCTGGCTGTTCCTCTGCAGGTCATACATACATTCGCAGTGTAGAGCCAATACCACAAGTCTGGCTCAGGCACCACCTTTACCCTGGTCTGTTCTTCTGCAGGTCATACATACAGGGCAGTGTAGAGCCAATACCACAAGTCTGGCTCAGACACCACCTTTACCCTGGTCTGGCTGTTCTTCTGCAGGTCATACATACAGACGTAGTGTAGAGCCAATACCACAAGTCTGGCTCAGGCACCACCTTTACCCTGGTCTGGCTGTTCTTCTGCAGGTCATACATACAGGGCAGTGTAGAGTCATACCACAAGTCTGGCTCAGGCACCACCCTTACCCTGCTCTGGCTGTTCTTCTGCAGGTCATACATACAGGGCAGTGTAGTGCCAATACCACAAGTCTGGCTCAGGCACCACCTTTACCCTGGTCTGGCTGTTCTTCTGCAGGTCATACATACAGAGCAGTGTAGGGCCAATACCACAAGTCTGGCTCAGGCACCACCTTTACCCTGGTCTGGCTGTTCTTCTGCAGGTCATACATACAGGGCAGTGTAGAGCCAATACCACAAGTCTGGCTCAGGCACCACCTTTACCCTGGTCTGGCTGTTCTTCTGCAGGTCATACATACAGAGCAGTGTAGGGCCAATACCACAAGTCTGGCTCAGGCACCACCTTTACCCTGGTCGGGCTGTTCTAACTGTTCTGCACCTAGGTTTGGTGTCAAAGAATCATAAATGTGTCTAATCCTATGAATGTGGTGCAACGCCCCCAGAACGCCCCAAATCTTTGGCGCATTAAAAAGTGTCGCTCCTGCGCTTATCGCACCAAAGTTTGGAGTGCGACTGTTCATACATCTATAGAACAGGTCTACTACAGCTTTTTGACGCCAGAAAATTGCCGCAGCCCCGTATTTACTTGTCACCCTATGTTACTGGGTAGAGCCTAATTGCACTAATGTGCTGCGCCCCCCTACTGTATGCTACTTGGAAAGTGATTTGCTTCTAAGATGCTTCACCCCCTGAGTATCTGTCTAGTATTCTACGTTGCACTCTTCTGTATAGTCTAGGGTCATCAAATATCAATCCCAGATGGGCCAATTAACCATTGAACATACCGTCCAGAAAGAATGCAGCAAGTGCGGCGGTGTCCTTTAATGTTTGTATTTTTTATGTTTTGTTTGGTGACAGATCGTAGAAATGTCATAACAGCGCTGGAGATGCTGCGTCCTGCCGGGCGAGCGTAGACTCTGTGCAAGCTGTGGGATTTAGCTTAAATAACAGACATGAATAAGCCGCTAAGTAGTTTGGCTCCTGTTCTCTAAACGTACATGTAATTTCCAAATATGGCCACGTGCCCAGCAAAGTGTAGCAGTTGCTTGTTCTGTGACGTGTATGCCAAATATACAATGATTTATGCGAGGTTTGTCAGACACAGATCCAAGCCACATGAGCACATTGACTAATTATATTGCAGTAATTGATACAGTATTCACCTAAATAAAAGACTGTAAAGTGCCTTAAAAATGCAGCTGTGATGAGTAGTCACCAATCCACTGACTGAGTCGCTTTTTTTCCCTGTAGACCCTCCACACCCCATTCCTGAGCTATTGCTGCAATTTGTTTTAGGGCCTGATATGCTGATGAGTATCTGATCACCGCTGCTCACTCCCCATCAGGGAAAGCACTCACAATCATGCCTCATTGGAAACTGAACAGTGACATTTCCCCCTCTCCCTCATGACTGGGTATGTATATCCATGCCGTCTAAGGACTGTCACAGGGGCAGTCACTACTGCTTAAAGGGAATGTGTCATCAAAAAAATTAGTCATTGTTTAAGTCTCATTTTTATGTTAAAGACATTTTTTAGGATTTTTTTTTTTATTTTTCATATCACTTTCAATATTTTTTAATAATTCTTAAGTCTTGCAGTTTTCACTTTAGCCACTAGGCCTTGCTTACACCGCTTTAACAGGAGTCAGAGAGATGCTTTACAGTAGCTTCATGCACATAGGAGACTTAAGACTGACTCAGTCCCATTCACTTCTATAGGAGAGTTTTCTAGGCATGCTCTGTGACCTGGGAAGAAATCAGTGTGCAGGGAGGTGAAACGGTGAACTGTGACCTCTCCTCTTGTGACTGGTGGATCCTGTGTTATCTGTTCACACTGGCGTCTCCTTTCAGTTTGACACTCTTTGTGCTGATAATGAGCAGACAACTGAGAATCTTTCTCTATAGAACAGTAAGAGTCAGACTATTATTAGGCATATTGGATAAAGTGAAAAATGCAGGACTTAAGAATTATTAAAAAATATTGAAAGTGATATGGAAAATAAAAAATAAAAATATATAACCAAAAATTCTTAAAAAATGTGTTGAACATAAAAATGTGAGTTAAACAATAAGTCCTTTTTGATGACACATTCCCTTTAATCGTTGACGGGCATGAACCTGAACATGCTCCATAGAAGTATTATTCCCAGACATCCAGCTAGGCCCAGCTTCCAGGCTCCAGCCTGCAGGACAGCAGTGCCAGCTACTGATCCCCATTCCCACCTATCAAGTATATAGCATGCCTTCTCCCACAGATTAATTTTAGAGGACTGTTGACAGAAGCCCTTTTATCTGAAGATAGTTCATGCACTGCATACGGTTTACTGTTTATACCAGTCCCAATAAGCGTTACTTAAAAGTATGTGTTTACCCATCATCTAAGGCAGGCATCCTCAAACTGCAGCCCTCCAGCTCTTGGGAAACTACAACTCCCATCATGCATTTATATAATCTGTAACAGAGGCAATGATGGGAGTTGTAGTTTCCCAACAGCTGGAGGGCTGCAGTTTGAGGATGCCTGGTCTAAGGGAACATTGATGTCTGTGAATTTCATCCAGAAAAGTTTCCGTACAAAGAGACTGCATGCTTTCCATAGCAAGCTGGCCCAATTGATCCTCCAGAGGTAACACATGAGATGGCTGCTTCTTGGTGGCCACCAGACCAACCTCTATGTGAAACATATCCAGTTACTTTACATGGGAGGTCACCACTCTGCATCCTATGTGTCCTGTGGTTGTATGAAATAACTCTCAGCATGCTCCCCCTTGCTTAATGATGGGTACTGAGATAAGCGATAGCTGGGGTCAAACATCAGCCCATCAACGCTACTCTCTGAAAAGCCAAGCTAATTCCTCATCTAGTAGAAAATGAGTTGCAGAATGGGTCTTACCCAATACACAAAGAAGCCGTGCAAGGTTTTGTGTGAAGTTTGTAGGAGCAACTGTATGTAAAAGCAAATTCTACGCCTTAAAAGGCACAAACATCGCAAATCATGCATGGTTACATCATTGATAAGGTTGAGCTAAACTCTTGGATTATATATTGATTCCTCTGCTGAGCCACCATTGAACTCCAGTTTCACCTTATATCCTGGATGGGTGAGTGATTCACTTTTGTTATATAATCCTACTATGTTGATCCAGAGGAAAGGAAAAAAAAATTTTTTGGTGGATGCCAATTGTCGCACACAAGAGGAAGAATTCCTTCCCGACTCTAAATTTGGTAATCAGAATAATCCCTGGATCAGCATCCCATCCCAGATTCTACCCCTAACCTGTAAGATAATAGTTATCAGGATTGCATCTAGTCCCTTCTGGAACTTGTTCAGTTAATCCACCATCACAGCATGTCTTGGCAGCGAGTATCACAGTTTTACCGCTCTTACAGTAGAGAATCCCATCTATGCAACCTTCTTTTCTCTAGTGCGACAAGCTTAAGACCCAGGGACCTAATCTAGCCCACGGCAAAAATTTGCAGCTTAGACAAACCAAGTAGGAATGGACAAGGTCCAGGCACAGAAGGACCGTTCGCTACTTTTCCCAGAGGAGGATGCCAGTGCTTGACGGGCGCCATCTTAGATTCAGAGATCTAGTATTCACCTCCACACCACACAGAGTGTGACCTGGGTGCCCTCCACACCAGACGGCCCTTTGAGAGCAACCATAATACTGATGTAGCCCTTGGTAAAAATTAGTTTACACCCATGCTGTAGATTTAGAGGAAGCATGTCACACAAGGCTTGTATGTCCAATCCTCAGGCTGCACCAAGATGCCACAGATCAATGCTTCTTTTGACCCTATCTATGCTATGGGTGTCAGTCCAAACTCTGGCCCACCTTATGCTCCTTTGACATTGTTTAGCATTATAACACCTAAGTAGTTAGAGCCGTGTACACATTGATTTCCTAACCGCCTTCCACTTCATTCAAGTGATTGCTGCGGATCCTAATATGTTTCATAAGAAAACCCCTTTACCAGTTTTCTTATTGAAAATGCTATAAGGTGAAGTCAGGGAGCTGGAAGCCAGAATGAATATTGAATGACTTTTTAGGTTGGTTACCGGGATTACAATCTGAGATTTCGGCAGTACGGTGCCTTAGCTGTTAGCACCATTTGCTTCCAGCCCTACGATTGAAATCCAACCATGGAGTCTGTGTTTTTTTTTTTTCGGTTGGTGACATCTAATAAAATTTAGATTGTGAACGTCTTTAGAAACTGGGCCTGATGTGAATGTTTACTATCTGTGTACAGCACTGCAGAATACGTTGGCGCTATATTAGTAACGGGAAATTACATAAAGTAGCACGGATGTTTATGTCGCTTTATACAAGGTGTGGTGATCCCACAATACATCCTAAGGCTCTTTCCACAGCTGTTCTGCTTTACAAATCTATTTTCTTAAGAAGAAGCATTAGTTTATTAAACTTCCACCACTCCGCTCAGTTTCTTTTGTCAGAAGTTATGTGTCTTGTACTGAACTAGCTGAATCCGAGTGAATCAGACGGATAAGACGTTTAAGTCATTCCCACCATCTCCTCGGAATAATAGCCGTCAACTATTGACCTGGCCATCAGGTAGACAGCTTTGTTAATAATGTTCATCAGCGAGTAAGGTACAGAATTGGGTGTCGCTTGTAAATCTCTTTCCTTTGCTTTATCGTAGGCAGACTCCTTAATTGATCGAGAACACCAGAACTTCTACGATGCGTCTCTGGAGTACATCTTCAAAGTGCAAGAGGTCCAGGAGAAGAAGAAGTTTGAGTTTGTTGAGCCGGTTGGTACTCTTGTTCTCTTTTTTTTGTTTCTTTTCCTGTTGTTTTGTTTGTCTCTGAGGCTGGTGTCACACTTACTTGGCATAGATCCAGCAAACTTCAAAAAAGTAGTGATAAGAAGACAAAAAAATATAAAAACATAGCATAATCCAAGAAGAAACTGCTGACGCGTTTTGAGCTCTTAGTCATAGCGTGTTAACCTTGGGACAATGCAAGCTATATATATGCAAACATACTAGATGCTCAATTAGTCTCAGCAGCAGCTGTGCTGGATGCCGTCCTCAACAAGAGCCCACGTACATCGTGCACTTGAATCCGAGTAGGTTAAAAACAAGCAACTTTAGTATACTTCATATAAAACAAAAGTATGGCCAAAGGGTAAAGAAGTACTGTCACTGGCTAACGCGTTTCGAGCTCCGTTAGCTCTTGGTCACAGCCCTTGGAGACGGCATCCAGCACAGTTGCTACTGTGATTATGCGAGTCCAGTATATCATCTGGAACGTATGGGACCTGCATTATATATCTTGGTCATGCAAGTATTCAATTGATCCTATTCAGTGGTACTATCATTGAATATCTGATACATCATTGTATGTGGATTTGATTTTAATGTATTATGTAGTCCTGATGAACCCTCATATCAGCTAGGGGGAAACGTGTCGACTGAGAATGAATGTGACTGTATGTCACTAAATGGTTGAATTAGAAGATAAACCTTTTTTGTCCACATATTTGAGTAAAATATAAGTGGAGTCCTTTTGGGACTCTTTAGAGGAAAAAGAGTATTATCTATTTGTTATTGTATCAGAGTGATATTTAGTATCTATCTATTGAGGAGTAATACATCTTATCAATAGGGTTATATAGGGATTGATAGTGTGTATTTAGGTTCCGGGTAGGGGCGCCCTTTTTGGGGCGATCACCCTATGGGTAATGAGAGGTTTTAATATGGTCTAATTAAAAGGTATTTTTTAATGTGGTATTTAGCTGCTACGGGATGTCTTTTGGGGTAGTTTTTTTTTTTTTTTGTGAACCGTCTAACCAGCTAGAATCATAGAGAAGGTATACGAGTAGGAGCAATCTTGTAAGAACAGCTGAACTCCGGGAGGTGAGCCACACACCGTGTTGTTTTTGCTCAATTAGTCTCACCTGATAATAGTAACTGGCCCGGTCACAACGCCGCACTTGATCATCCAAGCAGGAACAAACGTCACTCATAGAGGCCGGACATAGAATGAGGACACAACAGACATGGGACTCAGGGTTCATGATGAAAAGAGGCGCATGCGTGGAAATCACCTAACCCGGACTGTTGGTGAAGCTGAAACAGCAACATCACAGGCCAGAGAAGGATAGACCAACGCACCCGCCAATCATAAGCGACAAGAAAGACCGAGTCACACAATGTTACAGATAAAGCCAATATTTGTGACTGCAGGGAGACTAATGTGACTATGAACACCGGCGATACAAAAATAGGGAGACATGCAAAGAGGAAATGGAAACCAATGATGACATTAAAATCTCAAGACACATATAGCGAACCATAAATGTAAACAGATGATACAAATATGAAACATAAAAGATAACGATAGATACGGTAATAAATTTAAAAAAAATTAATGATTAATAATGAAATAAAACCTCATTTCTAACATTAAGGGCGACATGTATGTGCCAGCTATCTGCCGTCTTTTCAGCCCGATATCAGGTGCAGCCCCGTTCGCTACATTTTGAAATGGCCTGCACGCCATTATCAGGTGCATTACAGGGCGCCCGCGGGAGGCAGAGCACACTAGAACCGTAGCAAAGCTATAGATTTATAGTTTTGCTACAGCATTTCTGGCCGCATTACTGCTGGAACAGGTAGAACACTTTCAAAGTGGTTTACCTGAGCCAGAAATGTCGCCCAAGCGCTAGAATGTGCCTGATTTATGACCCGCAGTAGAGGCTAGACTAATATTATGCACATGAAGTTTGGCATTTAAACGTCAAATTTCATACATGTCCCCCTAAGCATATGAGGAGAAATGATTGGCAGTTAAAGTCACTATCCAGTAAGCCTCCTTATCTCACAAGCGATATTTGCTGTTACCTCCTTGCAGAGACCCATGAATTCTATCCATAGTAAATGCTTGAAAGGAATTGACATTAGAATTATGCTGTTCAATAAAATGGCGTGCAGACTTAGAGAGGGTACGGCCCTGAGGATTTCTAATATAATTTAAATGTTCTAATATTTGAATATTAATTCTCCTTGAAGTGCAACCTACATAAACCACATCACAGATAGTACAATGTATGAGGTACCCTACCCAATCACTGTTGCAATATAAATATTGTTTAATGTCATAATTCTGAGCATGAACTGTGAATGTGGTGGTAGAATGGACATAATTGCACGGATGACAGGGGTGAAAGCCACACTTGTAAAAGCCGTTATAAGTAAGCCATGTTTTTTTTTGGATAGAGAAATCATAGCTAATATATTACCCATAGTAATGGGACGTCTACTCTGCAGACTTTGTCAAGAATCTGATGTAGTATATTGTCATCAAACAAAACTAGCAAGTATCTGAAAATAGTTACATGGTACGGTTGAAAAAAGACACGTCCATCAAGTTCAACCAAAGGTGGAGAAAATGTGGATGAAGGGAGGAGATAAGGAGCTTTTTAAGCTTAGTTTCCCCTACTCGTGAAAGCTTTGAAGCCCATAAGGCAAGAACCAATCTGTTCTAAGGAAGAGCTCATTTTTGAGCCCCGAGTTGTCAACAGACTGTATACAGGGATATTATACAGCTACATGCATATTAATATTTTTTAGTTTTAGGTAGTTATCTAAGACTTTCTTGAAACCCTCACCTGTTCCTGCTGTGACCAGCTCCTCAGGCAGCTATTCCACAGATTCACAGTTCTCATAGTGAAGAATCCTTTTTTCTCCAGATGAAGGGAATGTCCCCTTGTCTTTTGAGGGGGCTTTACATGAAATAATTTTTCCCCATATTTTTTGTAGAGGCCTTTTATATACTTATATAAATTAATCATGTCTCACCAGAGCTGTTTTTTCTCAGGACTTAATAAAGTTTAATTCTTTTAACCTCTCCTCATAACTAAGATGCTCCATGATTTGTTTAATTTTGGCAAAATGGGTACTGTACTCCAATAACAGTGTAGGTGTATTTGCAGGAACCATTGGGCTTATACGTAGGAAACAGTAACTCTTTACGATTTTTGGAATCAACAGGATTTTTTGCGCACGAATTAGGACCCTTATTAGGATATCCATGAACTATGATGAGGCATTTTTGGATTTGATTAGACTCAATAACGGAGTCAGTTTTTCTTGTTCAGTTGCGTTTGGCTCTAATAAGTCCCCCGACAGGAATGGATAGTCGAGTGTGTTTGGTGTGATTGCTGCAGTAATGTAATGTGGTGTTACCAGCTATAACTTTGCGAAAAGTATTGGTAATAAAGGATTACCTGGAATACTGGTCTGAGATCTAGAAAATAAATAGTGGAAGCACGAGCATGAAACGTGAATCTTAGATTGAGAGGGTTATTGTTGAGAAATGAAACAAAAGCTGGTATAGAGGTGTTAGAGGCTCCTCATCCACAGGGCTACGGCCCTTTTCTTCACCTTTTCTACTCCACGTTGTTACTTATTGAAAAAGGTCTGAATGTGACCGAAACGTCTTGAGTCACCTATTGCAGGTATATGTTTTGGAGCCTGTGGAAGGAATAAAAATAATTTTCTTGCATCAGTATCTTTGGAGTGCGGTCATACATTCTTCTGCTTTAAGGCTCCTATGTGCATGAAGCTGCTGTAAAGCATCTCCCTAAATGCTGTTAAAGCAGTGCAGCCAAGAAAGCACTGCACAACCATATATAGACAACTGCATTGAGAAATCTACAATCAGAGAATAAAAATGGCGAAGAAGAAGAGAATATGGATCAGGGGTTAAAGGTGATGATCGAGCCACTCGCTTCATGGTTCACAGAGAGCACCCATGCCTGATACTATGGGTCTCATCAGAGGTGGATTGATCTGTTTATGTTCCTTAGGGAACCCACATACAAATGGAACCGTGTCACATATAGTGTTTTTTATGGCATTTTTGTCTAGTGTTTTTACCTTCACTTTCAGATTTTTTATCCAACAGCCCTATGGCCAGATGGTAGGTAGAAGGAAACAGGGAAATATAAAGCACATACTTTACATTTCTTTTTTTCTTCTGGTGTTTTTTTTCTTTTTCACTTTTTTTGCATTTTTTTTTTTGAGTCTGTGGCATTTTTTAAAACATTATACTGTAAATATGGCATTTTGTGAAATTTTTCTCTCATAGATCTGTCAAATTTTTTTTTTCAGAAAAAAAAATACAAGTATAAATGTTTGGTGTGTTTTTGTTTTTTTTTTACTAGCTTTTTATGACTAATTATATGATTCAAAGAGGAACTATTTAATCGCAAGGTCTATGAATCACATGGTTTGTTATGGGAAAAGTGCAACAGACAAAACATCACTAAAAACACATTGTTTTGTAAGAACTGCACAAAAAAAACCACTTAAAACCTCACACAGTTTTTGAGGTGTTCTTTTTAAAGCCAAAAATCCGCTATAGGAAAAATGTGTGTGAAGGGGGTCTTTAAGGGGTTTTGCCACAAAGTAAACCTTGAAAAGTGGGGGGTTTTTTTTAAAAAAATTTAAAAAAAATTTTTCCCCCCCCAAACCCTTTAAATTTTTAAAAAAAATTTAATATCCAATTTTTTATTATCCCCTTTTAAAAAGCTAAAACCCTTAAAAGGGTTCCCCCCTAGTGTACCCGGTAAAAATCCCCGGGGTACTGCCCCTTAAAGAAAAAAGCTTTCCCGCATCCCTAACCTCCCCTTCAGGCCAAAAAACTATCAGTCCCCCCCCCTGCCTTTTGTAAAACCCCCACCAAAACTCCCCCCAAAAATGAGGAGTGTTTACCCCCGGGGGCCCCATCATCCCCTTTCCCTTCCCCCCCCCCACTTTTTAACCCCCCTTTTTTAAAATCTTGCCCCCCCCAAGTAATTTGTCCCCAAAAAAGGGGAGAAAAAATAAAAAAAAAACCCCGAAAACCCCCCCCAAAAGGTTGGCAATTTAAAAAAGAAAAAAAAAAAAAACCCCCCCCTTTTGCCAAACCCCTGCAGGGATTTGAAAAACCCAGGGCTTCCCCCATGTTTGGGGAAAGGCCAAAAAGTTTTAACCCCCTTAGCTTTCCCCTTTGGGGAAAATACCCCCAAACCTTCCCCCAAAAAACCCCAAAACCTTTGTTTGGGGCGTGAGCACCCACTTGTTTGGGAAAAAAGGAAAAGGTGATGTCCCCCGCCCCCGCTGGGCATAGATATGCAGTTCAAACAAATCCCAAAAACCCTACCCTCCCTTTTTAGCCCCCCCTCCCGGGAAAAATGAAGGAACAAAAACAAAAGCAATGAAAATTTTTGGGCCCCTAAAAGCCCCTTTTAAAAAAGGGGGGAAAATAATTTCATTAAAAAAGGTCTTCCCCCAAAATAAGGGGGACAGTGGGAAAAAAAAAAAAACCCCTTTGGCCCAAATTTTGGGTGGGCCCTTTAAAAAAAAATGTCTTTGTTTTTCCCCCCAAAGATCCCTTATTTTGGTTTTTTTGTAAAAAAACAGTTCCCCCAGGTTTTTTGGGCGGATTTCCCCCCGTCCTCCCCCCCATTTTTAAATTTGGGTGCCGGCTTCCCAAATTTTTTAAAATTTGTTCGGCCCCCCCCCTGATTTCCCCCCGGAAAAGGGGCAATTTATGGCCTTTTTCCCCCCCCCAAAGTTAAGGGGAACTGGGCCCCTTTCACTCCCCGCACAGCCAGCAAAACCCCAGAGGCCTGCAAACCCCTTTTTAAACAAAAACCCAGAAATTTTCATCGGTGCCCAATGCAAACAAAAAAAGGGGCAATTAGGCTTTCCTATCCAAAATCAAAGTAAAAGGGGCCGGGCAGCAATTTCCAAACTGCAAAAAGCCAGAAAAAACACAATAAAACTACAGGGCTTCTACAAAAAAAAACAGCGAAAATTTTGCCTCCAGCCTAAACTCCTGTGTGAAACATAGAAAAAGGGGGATTTTGTTTCTCTTTGGAGGAGTCCTAAAAGACTGGATTTAAAGTAACAAACCTCCCGCTGTGAAGAAAGAGATCAAATGCTCTGAGTTTCAAAGAATACGTCTAGAAATGAAATGCAAGGCCCCGTGGGGAAATTAAATTCCAAACAAAAAAGACGCATTGGGAGAACGACACAGTGAAAATTGGACCAGGGGGGGGGGGCCCCCAGGGGGCAGATGAACAGTGAAGGGGGGATGATGTCATCCCCATTCAGTTAAGAAACACCCAGCTGGGAGGGGAAGAAACGCCCCTGAGAGCACAATGAAACAGACGAACTGAAGTAGCGAGACATCCCCTTTCAGTGGTAACTTTTTTTTGCCTTAGTTTGACTTATTTATGTATTTCATGAGGAATGAACCACATAGAAGGGTTATAAGGAAAACTTGAAACAGTTTTAACTTTTTCTAAATTGTAACAGTCTTAAAATCCAGCATCTAATTTAATGATTTTTCTCCTCGTTGGATAGAGTGAGTCATGCATTTAATGGAAAAGAATCTCTTGCTTCCTATGATGTGCAGTCTTCTAGCAAGATTTTCCTTAAATACATTTTATGTGCATTCTCTAGATAGGTGCAGTTCCAAGAGTTAGGACCCGTATCTGTCAGACTTTGATGGCATATATATTAGCTAATCCTGCTGCATTTCTGCAAAGTTAACAGAAGAGATTAATTTCAACATTGGCTTAAATGCTGTATTTTTGGTCTTGTTTATTGAGTACATTAGTGTAATTTTATTTAGTTTTTAAAATTATTATTAATGTGATGCTTCCTAAAAAAATCTAAAGATTATGTTTCAGAGGAATATTGATTTTAACAAAAATATGTCTTTCTAATTGAAGTGTCTCAAATCAGCAAAAAAAGGATTTTCTTAAAAATTAGTCTACATCAAAAAATTCATCACTGTCATATAAAGCTTTAGACTAAAACATAACCTTTAATGTGTTCACTAAATAAAATAAATCACAAAAACCCATTCTATGCCACAGTAGGACACACATGAATCATGCCGTAAAAGGATATACAGTAGGGGATCACTCATGTATATTTTATACTCATGTATACTGGATTATGTATTGCTTCAAAGAAAATAATCCAAAAAATATATATTTTGTATTCAAAGGATATAGTGTCCTACAAGAAGCCGATACAAAACAATGGAAAAGACTAAAAAGTCAAACTCAAAACAGTATTGAGTATATACATACAAGGGAAATAAATAATTCCCTATTTTTCACTCTACCTAACTGGTGGGGCAATCGCCCTGAAAAGGGCAACCCCAATCTACAGAGGCTGTCCCTATTACACCTTAAATAGTTCATTGATTAATGGGGGACATACACAAATAGAAAAAATCCACTGTAAACATATCTATTAGACAATACAAATACATGCTAGACAAAAAATACTCAAAGTGTCACAACATGCATGACCTACCCGATGCGTTTCCCCGCAACTCAAATAGCGGTTCCTCACGGGGACTAGAGAAATTAGAATGTAGAGCAAAATCTGGCTTTCATCGCTATCTCCATTAGGCCACCGGTATTATCATTGGGGATATAGGTTTTACATCCTACACAGTTTAGGAAATAGCAATTTTTTTGCCCTACAATTGAAGTGTCTCTTTAATATTATTATTGGTTGTTATAGGATAAACAGGCAGGAGTGTATCAAAACTGGGCCTCTCGGTGATGGGCCATGTCATTGTTATTCTATCAAAGGACAAGAGTTTGTCATTTTGACCCTTTCCTGTCTCATGTGGTAAATAATTCTATGACTTTATATCAGTTTTCCCTTTCGTTTTTTTTTCCCCCTTTAAGGCCTTTTATTGGAAGTGGGAAAGGGGGGGGGGGGGGTTGGGCTTTTCTTTTAGTTACATGTTACATGACGGGTTAAAAAAAAAAAACGTTCCATAAGTTAACCAAGGTGGGGAAAATGTGGGGGAAGGGAGGAGACAAAGGAAAATTAAGCCCACCCCCCCACGGTTAATTACCAGAAACCCCAAAAGGGAAGAACCAATCTGTCCAGGGGGGACCCCCCCCCGACCCTGGGCCACCCCAGCCAGGACCAGAAAATTTTAAAGCTAAACGCATTAATATTCTTTAGTTCCAGGGAGTATTAAGCTTTCTTTAAAGTCCCAACTGTTCCCGCTGTGACCTCCTCGGGGCTACCATAGATTTAAGGAAAAACGCCTTCTTCTGGAACTGAAACCCCCTTTCCCCCTGCCGAAGGGGAAAGCCCCTTTTCTTTTTATGGGCTTTACATGAAATAGTTTTCCCCATATTTTTTGTAGGGGCCATTTATATATTTATATAAATTAATCATGTCCCCTGAAGCCGTCTTTTCTCAAGACCAAATAAGTTAAATTCTACTAATCTCTCCTCATAACTAAGATGCTCCATTCTCCTTATAAGTTTGGTTGATCGTCTTTGTACTCGCTCTATCTCCATTACATCTCTTCTATAAACTGGGGCCCAGAACTGAACAGCATATTCTAGGTGAGGTCGCACCAATGCTTTGTACAGCGGTAGAATTACATCCTTGTCCCGCAAGTCCAGGCCACTTTTAATACCCGTTTTTTTACCCTTCTTTTTTCCAAGCAAGTCCAATTAAAACAAAAGGTTAACAATGTTTTGAACCATATCTCACCATCCACTACAGGTTTGAACATGTCATTTTATAGACAATCATCTTGGTTATCTCATACATAAATTTGACTTGCACCTACTTAGGATATGCTTAGTTATGCAGATTCTTGCCATGTAAATGCATTGTTAGTGTTTTGCACCCGGTGGTGGAAGAATCTTTTTCTTCTCGTATACTACAAATTACAACCAACCTGTTCTCACATTCCCTAATAGCTCAGTGTGTTATAGGCTGATTCCCAAGCAAAAGGTCACTGGGTTGAATCGAGGAGTAGCCATGAAGAAGATTTTCCAAGAAAAGAGAAACCACATCATCCAGTTCATCTATAGCTGTCTCTTGCCAAGAAAATTGCAAAACTGCATTATGTGTTATGACAGCTGGAAAAATATGAAATGAAGTCCGTCCATGCATTCCAAAGCCAATAGGTGGACATGCAGACGAAATATCGGAGTCAACAAGTTGGCTCATCACAAAATCTATCAGTTCTGGCGCGACAAACATGGGAGTGGAGGTGGCTCATATGCTTTGTAATAGTGAGATCCCAGTGGTCCAGTCAGGTGTTATTTAACGCGCATTATACAAGTCTGGAATGGTGGCACAAAAAAGGGGGAAGAAGCCTCGCTGTCAATATCATCATAAGAAGTGTTAGCTCGAGTTTACAAATAAGTCTGAAAAGTGGACAGTAGAAGTTTGGAAATGGGTAATTTGAAGCAATGAGATTAAAATCAATAGATTGGGCTCTGGTAGAAATGCAAAATGCAAATGGATCTGGAAGAATCAAGGGAAATCGAGAAATTGAAGGAACTGTTATGTTCAGTGGAGGAAGCCTGATGATATGGGGATGTTTCACAGCCAAAGACGTTAGATACTTGACCGGGACCGATGGTGATCTCACTGCTGAGCTATATGAGAGTATTCTACAAGATGAGTTACTTTGTACACTCGAGTACTATGGGTATGAAAAGGACGCCATAGTGTTCCAGCAAGACAAAGATCTGAAGGATATACCAAGGTTGGAGAAGGAGAGGTTCAATAATAATGAAGTAGAATTGCTGTATTGGTCTCCATAGGCCCCAGATCTCAACCCAATCCAACACCTCTGGACAGAGTTGAAGAAAAAGCTGTATTCATACCCAAGTGAGTGGACCAGTCTGCACCAACATTGGGAAGGTGTAGAAGAGACCTGGGATCAGATTTTGGTCAAGGCATGATTTAATCTGATCGAGAGCCCAGAAGGATTCAGGCAGAGCTGAAAGCCAAAGGTGGATTTACAAAATACTAACAAAATAATAAAAATTAAAATCAAGATTTGATTTTACATTGACATGACAAGAATCTGCATAACTAAACAGATGCTAAATAGCTGTAAGTAAAATTTATGTATCAGATAGCCAAGAGTATTGTCTATAAAATGATGGTAGCTTCATATATAAAGCTGTAGTGGATGGTGAGTTTTGGAGCCTGAAAGTCAAAAGTTCAAAACATTGTTACCCTTTTGCTTGTCGGTGTATGTTGTCCAAGACAGAAAGAATGTGATGAAAATAGACTTTTAATGTGATTACTGTTAGAATACCCTCTATAAGTGACAATATTTATTCCATGAATAGTTTCATACTTTGACTTCACTTAAAGGTGTTTTCATGATATTGTGAATTTTCAAATACTCCATAGATGTTGCTGGTCCTTTATATGTTGGACAAGGATGTGATGTGACACAAATGGTGACACTGTGTCACCTGACTTTAATGATGGGGCCAATTATGGAATTTGGTGATGGATGCACCATTATCATACAGCATAACATCGCCCAGTCGTACAGTATACAGAGGGTTTGTGGTGGACAGTAGGGCCGCAACCATTATTGCTTTTCGAAAAGTCATTAGGTTCTCAAAAACCTCCCCTGGACACATACAGTGGGTTAATGGGAAAGAGGTCTTGTGTCGGCTTAAGAAAATTATAAATATAGATCTAAAAAAGCAGAGAATTTTAGGAAGCAGAAACCACAATTCAGAGTTTTCTTCTCTCAATATTATCTCCATCGAGCAGGGGATGAAGGGAGTCAGTTATTCATAGAACTGAAAAGGTAATCAGAATGAACTTGTGTTGGAAAAGTGAAATTGTCTTACGTGGTGAAGGACAAACGAGGCATGCCTCACTCCTCAGCTCTATATTCCTTACATCTGTCAATGAAGCATTGTGCTGGGGCCCACACTTGGCAAGTTCTGCACAACATCGCCATGCATGAAATATTGATTTTTGTGCTGCGCCTCCGTACACTGCCTTTTAATCCGCAGTAATCAGAGCGGTAGGGGTTTCTTTGTTGGTATTTGGAGGGGATTAGAGGGCATTGCATGCAGAAAGTAGACTCAGCAAATGATAGGCATGGACGGCTCAGCTATATTCACACTGGCTGAACACTACTATTTATTGGGACATTTTTTGTTCATGTTTTTAAAGATAAAGGACAGTGAAGATGAGATTTTGAATTGCAATTCTGAGAATGGGTTCCAGCAACTACTCGCATTGTGATCTCCTTGAAACACATCAATGGCATAGTAAACTGAGGTAAAGAGTCACCTATGGGGCCCTGAACACTGGCACATAGTATTGGAGAATATTATGACGCTACAACCTGGAATTCCAGAAACCGGTTGCCAGGTGGGAATCATGTAGATTAAATTGTAGATCCAGGTCTAGAAGCAGGAATATATCTATTGCCAATTCTAAAAGACTAATTAAAGCATATAATAGATGCAACTACCTTAGGAATAGCAACAGGGAATATGACAACACCTACCTGAAGTTAAGACAGTACTGCCTGGTAGAAGTTGTTCCAAGGTGATATCATCTGCTGGAGTTTCGATGTGGTGCCAACTGCCGTACATGAATCAATGATAGTGCTATGTTAGTCTAAGATGATACCACCTGCTAGAAAGTGATCCAAAACAGTACCACCCGCTGAAAGTTTAATGTGGTACCAAAGACTGGGAATGGATCCAAGATGGTATTACAAGCTGGACGTTAGTTCACGTTGGTACCACTTGCTGGAAGTTATTCCAAGTTGGAATTAGCCCAAGATGGTGTTGTGTGATGTTGCACGTTAGTTCAAGATAATACGATCTCCTGTAAATTAGTTCAAGATTATGCCACCAACTGGAAGTTAGTCCAAAGTGGACCACCTACTGGAAGCTATTCTGAGGTTTTACCACCTACTGGAAGCTATTCTGAGGTTTTACCACCTACTCGAAGCTATTCTGAGGTTTTACCACCTCCTGGAAGCTATTCTGAGGTTTTACCACCTACTGGAAATTGGTCAAAGATCATGCCACCTGCTAAAAATAATTAAACAATAATACTACCTACAGTACATAAAGGGGTTTTGCCAGGAAGATGAGTTGCTTTCCTCTTATCTGGCTCAGGAGATAATATAAACAAATCTCTGCAGAGGGAAGAGGGAGGAGGCGGAGCAGCTAGGAGCACAGAGGGAGACGTAAGGGAGCGTCTGCAATGTTCACTCAAATAATAACAGTAAAACCAGTGGATTGTCTATATACAGTAATACCCCATTATCTAACGCTTCGGTATCCATCATTTCACAGTTACATCACCATCAATTTTGCGAAAAACCTCTTTATCCATCGTTTCGCTTCACAGATACAACATTTCATATTCAATATCCATGAGTATACAACCATCCCTTATTCACTGCAGCTACTTTAGTTGGTGCCATAAAGCCACCTCATCTTTTACTGTGCCTGCTTACAATGTTCTTTATGCCTTGTTACATTATTATATTATAATGTACTTTACAGTAGGTATTTTTTTTCTGCCTCGTTATCCGTCGTTTCGTTATCCATCACACTTTTCTGGAACGTAACCCCAGCGGATAAAGGGGTATCCCTGTAGCCTAAAGCCTCATACACTGCACTTTCTCCACAGTCCCTTGGAAGCTCCTTCATGTTCCCTGTCATCAGATAAGAAGCGCGGCCAGATCAGCTCCTCAGCAGCTCCTGTCAGCTCTCCTGGTCGTGTCTAATGCAAACTTTTAAGTTACTAAGGGCTTATAAAGAAAGCTGTAGCTCTCACAGGCTTCACTTTTTGTAATCACATATATTTAGAAAAAAATATTAAATACCAATTTTGGAGGATCCCACGTCAACATTACATCATGGCAAAACCCCTTTAAGGTTATTCCAAAGTGATATCAGTTGCTGGAATTTAGTACAAGATGATATTGTCTTCTAGTTGGAAGATAGCTCAAGATAGTGCTGCTTTGTCAAGGCAAGGTGAAGGTAAAAAGATACCACCAGTCTGAAGAAAGATATAGGCATTCCTGTTGATTTGATGACAGTCAACTATCTGCAGTTACTCCAGGCACTGTGCTTTTTCACTGTCAGCAAAGTTCTTTGAGTGATGAACAAATTTTTTTTTTTTTTAAAAAACAACAATATTTGTATTCAACATTTTGGAATTAGTAATACAGCAACCTGCCGTTATTTAGGGAGAACATATTTCTGAAAATAAACATGGTAGTTTTATTGGTAACATTACAGAAATAATTATTATAAAAAAAGGAAAAAGTCAAGAAACAAGAATGAAGACTATAAAATGGTTTGAAATTGTAGTGAACGCGAACATCACATTACACTGAAGTGTGAATAATAGCGTGAATATCCCCAAGTGGATTAATAGTTTTAAAATGTCTGCATATAGTTTTATCAGAACAGAGTGTGGGCAGAAAGAAACATGTATATTGCTAACATATAGTTATTACATATTAATATATACATTAGATGTTAGCGACCCCCAGAACAGATGAACAGACAGGGACAGACGAACGTAAGCCTACCTTTGCCCCCAAATATGTCTGCCTACTTGCTCGCAGTTGTCGACAACTTTCCTTGCTAATAGTGGATACACAAAACGGAAGAAGATATTACACAATAACATGAGTTTTCAGACCAACAGTCAATGCCAGATAAGCAAAAAAGTATCAAAACGGCAGGCGGAAGTCAGGACAACAGACAAATGGGTCAAAATCCAAGCAAACAATAGAAAAACACACCAGCTCAAGCCAAGGACTATCACCAGAATTGCTCCTAGTCAAAAAGTGATTTATGGTGCCAGAGTAACGGCTCAGCATTAGGGCTCCCTTTGAATCTAGGGATCACAGATAATGAGGTGTATTGATGGAGCTGTCAATCACAATCAGTCTCTAATGTCTAATGCTAGAATAGCATCGCAGAAAAAAATGGTATGGTCAATCAGCAACATGACAAGGCATGTTCGACTGAACACAGAAACTTGAGATAAACCAATATTATGGACAAAAGTGCATTTTTCGTGCATTCTGACAACTACTGGGCTGAGGACTGACAGTGCGATCATATAGTACCCCACCTTTTATGAGGGTTCACCGACCCCTACAGATCCACTAGACTTGAAAGGTCAGGCGTGACATTTGAGAAAGCGGAGCCTGGAGGCTGCCAGACCCTCACTCTCAGGATCATACCTTCAATGCAGGAGATACTGGAGACTGTACAGGAGATTGGTCGCAGGTGTCAAGGTTTCTTCCAGTTGTCTGTGGAACACAAAACGGACAGACAGACAAACACAATAACAGAGTGGTCAGACAAACCAGGTCAAAGCCAGATAGAGCAAAAAAGTATCAAAACGGCAGGCGGAAGTCAGGACAACAGACAAATGGGTCAAAATCCAAGCAAACAATAGAAAAACACACCAGCTCAAGCCAAGGACTATCACCAGCATTGCTCCTAGTCAAAAGTGATCTTATAGGTTGCCAGAGTCTGGGCTCAGGCAGTTATTGGGCCTGCCCTCTGACATCCAGACACACAGAAATGCGGCTGAATGGTGATGGCAGCTGTCAATCACAATCAGTCTCTAATGTCTACAGCCTAGAACTAGGCTCGCAGAAAACAAATGGGTGTGGTCAAAATCCAGCAATCACTAACAAGGCAGTGTTCAGACTGAAACACAGAAAACTTGAAATACAAACACAATATTATGGCCAAAAGTGCATTTTCCGCTGCACCTTCCAGACAGAAAACTGCGCTGAGGCCTGAGCAGGTGCGATCATCATAGTACCCCCCCTTTTATGAGGGTTCACCGGACCCTCTACAGATCCACTAGACTTGAAAGGGTCCAGGCGATGATAACATTTGATGAGAAGCGGGGCCTGGAGGTCCTTGCCACAGACCCTCACTCTTCAGGATCATAACCCTTCCAATGCAGGAGATACTGGAGACTGTACAGGAGAACTTGGCTCAGCATGTGTCAAGGTTCTGCTTTCAGTTGCTTTCTGTGGAGAAAATGGTTAAGGATCAGACCTGCCAGTCACTGCATCAATGTCAATAGGAGCCAGATCCATAGATTCAGCAACAGAGGCAACAAGATCATGAGCAATGGTTGTGACCCCACCCCTGGGGGACGAACTTTTCTCAGGAACAGTCGTGCACTCGGGAATAGATAAACTGAAGATCCTGCCCTTGGGGTATCCTGATCCGGGAAGGAACTCAACAGCTCCATCGCCAGACCCATGCGTTGGCAATACATTAGCAGATTTTGCATCAGAAATAAAATCAGGAGGGTCGGCTTCCTCTATCTGGCACTCTGATAACTGCAGAGTAATACAGAGGAAGCAGCAATAAGGACCCCGTTTAATCAATTTCCCTTTACTCCAGCCAACGACAGGGTTGTGATTATGAAGCCAAGGAAGACCAAAGACAATAGCTGATGACAAATTGTTCATGACTAAAAACTCAGAATGGTTAGAGCCAACCTGCAAATAAAACTGGGGGGGTTTTGAAGCAAATTCTCCCTTCTGCCACTGGAGTAAAGTCAGATGAAGAGGATCATCCAGTTTCACTAAGTCCAGGCCCAAAGCCAACACAAAAGTAGAGTCTACAAAGTTGGCAGCCGCCCGGAATTAATCAAGGCCTGCCCAGATATAGACTTAGAATCAAGAGTGCCTCCGGCTGTGGCTCCTCCGACTACCACTCAAGCACTAGAGTGCCTCCGGCTGTGGCTCCGACTACACTCAAGCTAATGCCGCTGTGGTCCTACGATACCACTCAAGCACTAGAGTGCCTCCGGCTGTGGCTCTCCTACTTCCACTCAAGCACTAGAGTGCCTCCGGCTGTGGCTCCTCCGACTACCACTCAAGCACTAGAGTGCCTCCGGCTCTGGCTCCTCCTACTACCACTCAAGCACTGGAGTGCCTCCGGCTGTGGCTCCTCCGACTACCACTCAAGCACTAGAGTGCCTCCGGCTGTGGCTCCTCCGACTACCACTCAAGCACTAGAGTGCCTCCGGCTGTGGCTCCTCCTACTTCCACTCAAGCACTGGAGTGCCTCCGGCTGTGGTCTCGCTCCCTAGCACTGGATGCCTTGTGTGGCTACCGACTACATAAGCACTGGTGTGCCTCCGGCTGTGGCTCCTCTGACTACCACTCAAGCACTTGAGTGCCTCCGGCTGTGGCTCCTCCGACTACTACTCAAGCACTAGAGTGCCTCCGGCTGGTGCTCCTCCTGACTACCACTCAAGCACTGAGTGCTCTCGGCTGTGGCTCCTCCTACTACCACTCAAGCACTAGAGTGCCTCTGGCTGTGTGCTCTCCTACTACCACTCAAGCACTAGAGTGCCTCCGGCTGTGGCTCCTCCTACTACCACTCAAGCACTAGAGTGCCTCCGGCTGTGGCTCCTCCGACTACCACTCAAGCACTGGAGTGCCTCCGGCTGTGGCTCCTCCGACTACACTAAGCACTGGAGTGCCTCCGGCTGTGGCTCCTCCGACTACCACTAAGCACTGGAGTGCCTCTGGCTGTGGCTCCTCCGACTACCACTAAGCACTGGAGTGCCTCTGGCTGTGGCTCCTCCGACTACCACTCAAGCACTGGTGTGCTTCCGGCTGTGGCTCCTCCGACTACCACTCAAGCACTGGAGTGCCTCCGGCTGTGGCTCCTCCGACTACCACTCAAGCACTAGAGTGCCTCCGGCTGTGGCTCCTCCGACTACCACTCAAGCACTAGAGTGCCTCCGGCTGTGGCTCCTCCGACTACCACTCAAGCACTGGAGTGCCTCCGGCTGTGGCTCCTCCGACTACCACTCGAGCACTAGAGTGCCTCGCTGTGGCTCTCGATACCTAGACTGGGTGCCTCGGCTGTGGCTACTCCGACTACCACTCAAGCACTAGAGTGCCTCCGGCTGTGGCTCCTCGATCATCAGCTAGAGTGCCTCCGGTGTGGCTCTACCACTACTCAAGCACTGGAGTGCCTCCGGCTGTGGCTACTCCGACTACCACTCAAGCACTAGAGTGCCTCCGGCTGTGGCTCCTCTGACTACTACTCAAGCACTGGAGTGCCTCCGGCTGTGGCTCCTCCGGCTACCACTCAAGCACTGGAGTGCCTCCGGCTGGGACCTGTGGCAGTCCCGAACAAAATGACCAACTTTTCCACAGTACAGACATCGTGCGTTTTTCATGCGGTACTCCCTTCTGGTTTTAGCGTCCATAACTTTGAAGGGCAAAAACCGCAGGGTTAGAAACTACTCCTTGGGTGTGGTTGCGGTTTTGTCCATCTACCTCTGACAGTAGTGAATCAGAGCCCCATAAACTTTCAGAAGACTCTTCTTCTCAGTTATACTCTATGACTGGTCATGAAAGATGCAGCTATTTTCCAGAATATTATCTGTTGTTTTCTTTCTTGGAGCTGTATTGTCCGTGGGTTATTTGACAATGCAGCGCTGAACGTCTCCAGTGTCAGATATACTAAATATTACTAATCAGGTTTCAAAGCATGGCTGACATTTCTTTGATAGAACACTTAGTATCACCTCAGGCACTGTGGATTAGTGTAAGGAAGAAAATAGTATCTTGAGGAAGAGATGTTAACATTTGTCAATTTTAGATTCATAGGCAGCAGATTTGGCTACATCTCCTGTGTAGCTTTATGGGTATGTTCACACGGTGATTGTTGGGCGTATTTTAGCGCGTTTAAAGTGCTTGAAACCATCCCAAAATTGGCCTCAGACAAGCATCAAATATTCCTTCACTGAATATAGTGTAAAAATATTATTATTTATTTTAAAGAGCCATTGATTCCAGGGCAAAGTACATTCAAGCTGTGGTTACATACATAGCATATATGTCAAACAGATATGATGGTGATGATAAATGACTTACAACTGGTACAGAGGGAGAGAGGACCCTACCCGCGAGGGCTTACAATCTACAAGGAAGGTGGGAAGAGACAGAAGGTGAGGGGCAGACATGTTTGTAGGGGTTGTAGTGGCAGCAGGGTTATTGTATGTTATATCTGGAGAATAAGGCAAAGAGGTATGGAGGGGAGAGGTCATGGAGAGCCTTGTAGGTCATGGTTAGTAATTTGAAGTGAATTTGCTGGGCAATGAGTAGCCAGTGAAGGGATTGGCAGAGGGGAGAGGTAGAGTAGTAGCGAGGAGAGAGATGGATCAGATGGGCAGGAGAGTTGAGGATGGATTGGAGGGGAGCGAGGGTGCTAGCTGGGAGGATGCAGAGAAGGATGTTGCAGTAGTCTAGGTGGGAGATGACGAGGGCGTGGACTAGCGTTTTTGTAGTGTCAGGGTTGAGGAATGGACGGATGCGTGAAATATTTTTCAGGTGGAGGCGGCAGGCAGAGGTGAGGGCTTGGATGTGCGGTTTGAAGGACAAGGTGGAGTCAAGGTTTATCCCAAGGCAGCGGACTTGTGGAGCCGGTGAGAGAGTGTAGCCATTGACTGTGATAGAGAGATCAGGTGGAGGGATGGAGTGGGACGGTTGAAAGATTATAAATTCAGTTTTCTCTATGTTTAGTTTTAGGAGACGGCAGGAGGACGATAGACAGTAGGGGATCTGGGAGAGTAGAGAGTTAATGTTTCGGCCGGTGATGTGGAGTTGGGTGTCGTCAACATAGAGGTGGTATTGAAAGCCATGTGATGCTATGAGCTGACCCAGGCCAAGGGTGTAGAAAGAGAAGAGTAGAGAACCCAGGACTGACCCCTGGGGAACAACAATAGAGAGAGGCCGAGAGGAGTAGGTGGTGAGAGAGTGACAGACATTGAACATCCAATCAGTGATGTATGAGGAGATCCAGGAAAGGGATGAGAGGATTTGTAGCAGGATGGAACGGTCAACAGTGTCAAAGGCAGAGGATAAGTCTAAGAGGAGAAGCACAGAGTAGTGGCGTGAGGCTTTAGCAGTGACTAGGTCGTTGGTGACTTTGGTTAGGGCAGTTTCTGTAGAGTGGTGGGGTCGGAAACCAGATTGCAGAGAGTGGAGAAGAGAGATGGGAGGACAGTTAAAGATAGACATGTTGTTCAAGGAGTTTAGAGGCGAATGGCGAATGGAAGCAGTGAGATGGGGTGATAGTTGGACAGAGAGAGGAGGGGTTAAGAGATGATTTCTTTATGATGGGTGTGATGGTGAAATGTTTAAAGGAGGAAGGGAAGATACCAGAGGTTAACAGTAGGTTGAAGAGATGGGTGAGGGTTGGGATGATAACAGCACTAAGGTCTGGGATGAGGTGGGATGGCAGTGGGTCAAGATTACAGGTAGTGAGGTTGGATTTGAAGAGTAGAAAGGAAAGCTTGCTAAGAGTGACAGTGGAGAAGCAAGTTATGGGGAAGTGCATGGTGCAGGTATAGAGGTGGGCGGTGGGAGTTTGCTGGCAGCTGAGTGGGAAGTATCGAGAAACATGTTGAAATCTCCCATAATAGTGGGGATATCAATGGAAAGAAAGTGGAGAAGCCAGGAGGCGAAGATGTCGAGGAATGCGGTGGCAGGGCCTGTTGGTCGGTAGATGACGGCCACTTGGAGGTTGGGGGGAGTAGATCCAGGGGAAAGCAAATGTCTATGGGAGCTGGCACAGAGCATTTTAGAAGTACGTGTTGGCCAGTGCGTACTTCTAAAACACATGGTATATTATGGCACGTACAGTATGCGCTGCAATATGCCCCAAAGACGCCGTGTGAACGTACCTTAGGAGTGTTGCTACATCTGCAAATAAGAGGGTCTGTCGATCCTGGGGTTGGACCAGAAACAATCTCACATTGATGGCTTATTGTTAGCTAGTCCAAGATGGTACCAATTGTCAGAACTTAGTCAAGATTATTCCATTTTTTGAAAGCTTGTTGAACTTTGCACTAGTTGCTTCCAGCAGCGTGTCTCTCTGGCCTTCTGTTGACATGCCGTCACTTCTGAATGGGGACATCAGCAGCTGTAGCGGTCATGTGCCCCTAACTTACATTACCATTCGGAAGTGAACAGCTACGAATGGTGATATAAATTAGTGGCTCATGACCACTGTAGCCAATCAACGTCTGCAACAGTGACATTCACATAGGGAAGTGACAGCGTGTCAATAGAAAACCAAAGAGACGTGCTGCTGGAACCAGGGGAAGGTGAGTATAACTTTATTTTTTATTTTACGTGATGTCTTGAAAATATTTAAATGATTTTATTATGAGGTAGACAATCCCTTTAACTGGGTGCCACAAAGTGAAAGTAGGCAACCTATGACATGAACCATGAACAATAAACCAATAAATAAATGATACAAGTTAAAAGGCAATAAAGTTGTCCACACTGCTTGCAGTCTGCAGGTTTTTGTGTGTGTATGAAACAAGCAGTCTTGTAAATATCTTACTTCCCTGCTGATCTGCTTCATACTTAGCTTGGGAATGGCTAAAGGGCTTTGCTTAAACAAGAGGTGGGGCTTACTGACATTTGTATTCTTCTTGAGACAGGGATGAGGGGGAGGCTCCTGCTGCAGCCAGTTTTTTTCACATTCAAATATGGGATTTTGAGGAGGAAGCAATGGCTGATCTATTGCTACAAATAGAGAATATTTCTTTATATATTTCTCAGCTTTAATCATAATATAGTTGCATAGTTAGTTTGATTGAAAAAAAAACATACAGTATGCCCAGCAAGTTCAGGCAAGTGACAACATATTGTCAAGATATGGTATCATTTGATCATCTGTTGTGGTCCGACCTCTGAAACCTCAGCAGTCCTACCAATGAAGAGTCTGCTTTAGCATAGCATGGTGTCTCCTTCATTATGTTTTCCTGCACCTCAGTGTCTCCAGTGTCACCAGCTGTGCAGAAGACTGCAGTACTTAAAGGGGTTTTGCCACGATCTAATGTTGACATGGGATCCTCCAAAACGGGTATTTAATCACTTTTCTAAATATATGTGATTAAAAAAAGTGAAGCCTCTGAGAGATGCAGCCTGACTTAGATGCTCTTAGTTTCCTGACTGTTTACAGTAGCTAAGACCAGGAACTGATCTGGCAAGCTCCTGGCCCTGCTTGCATTGTTTGCACTTCTTATCTGATTGCAGGACACAGGAACAAGCTTTGAAGGAGGGGGGGAGCAGTGTTACTGGGCATCTGCACTAGCTTTGTTTCTGTGTCAGAGGCAGTGTAGAGAATCCGCTGGTTGTAATGTAATTATCTGAGTAAACATGCAGACGCTCCCTGCTCAGCCCTCCTCCCTCCCCCCCTGTCTGTAGTCAGTGAACACTGCCTGCTCAGAGCTTATCTTTACTTCTGAGCAGATAATAGTGGGAGAAAACAAAACCCGTATAGCTTGTGCACAAGACAGTTATCCCCTGTGGATTAGCCAAACAATGTTTGCTCAACTACAGAGACTGAATATCAGCCTCGGGAACGTGCATGGGAGGTGGAGCGATGACATCATGGAGGAGGTACTTGTTTTTTTAAACACAGAAACACAGCGCCCCTTTTTTCAAGACCCAAGAGGACAGTTCAGCCTGTTAGGTGAGGAAATCAATTCTTGTCAAAACCCCTTTAAGTGGAGGCGGCTATATTTTTATGTACAGCCTGTTGGCCAGGAGCCACCCCTAAAGGAGCTTAGAGGAGTTTTTCTATCCCACATATTGATGGCTTATTTGTAGGATACACCATCACTGTGTAGTAGGTGTGGCTTCCACCTCTGGGACCCCAACTTATTTTGGGAATTGGCCCCTCAAAGTCTTTGATCACAATGGAGAGTAGGTTCACAATTGCACACAATTCTCCACTCTTTTCTGTGGGAGTTCCCAGTACAGCCAAACTCTCCGCTCACCTGTACTCAGAACTCGCATAAATTAGGCTTTCGGAGGCCCGATGCCAATATTTGCCATCAGTGTATGAAATCGGAAAAAAACACTTTTAAAGGGGTTGTCTCACTACATCGAATCATGTTACCACTGTCCTGTTTTCTTGGTTTCACTTTGAATTCAGGGGTGTGTTTACTGACTTCTACTAGGCTGCAGTAGAAGCCAGGTCTGTAGCTTTAGCAACCAGCACTGGCAGCATATCAGGAGAGATCAAACAGGTCTGTAGCTATAGCAACCAGTGCTGGCAGCCTATCGGGAGAGATCAAACAGTTCTGTAAATATAGCAACCAGCACTGGCAGTCTATCAGGAGAGATCAAACAGGTCTGTAGCTATAGCAACCAGTGCTGGCAGCCTATCGGGAGAGATCAAACAGGTCTGTAGTTATAGCAACCAGCACTGGGGGGTCTATCAGGAGAGATTCAAACAGGTCTGTAGCTATAGCAACTGTGCTGGCAGGCTATCGGAGGAGATCAAAACGGGTTTCTGTAGCATAGAGCCCTTTGAGGAGCAAATGAGGTCCATACAAGAGGGGATATCTAGGAATAGGTAGGACACTGTTAATGGACACATATTTTTTGCAAGATCTTTAACATAAAAAGCAATCCTCGTAGTGAGACAACCTCTTTAAACTTATTATCAGAATCAGTGGGGATCCCGAAGGTCAGACCCTCTTGATTTTAAACTATTTGAGTATTCAGTAATACGACATGACTATAGATGCGAATGCTCCATTAAGTGCGGCTGTGATGGGATATGTTTGTGCATTTTTATGTATTAGTCTGCCGTACCGCTCTTTCATACAGGTACATAATGTATTCATATTTCAGCAATTCTCTAGTTTCTTCCTTTTCAGTTTCTCTCTGCTGCTCTGCTTAGATAGTAATATAAAACCCATAGAATCCTATGTAAGCAAGTCCATAACGTTTCTGATTACATCTCATCTGGTAAAAAACATCCAATTTGTGGAATTTACATAGATTCCCACTTGCTGTGTATAGGCCGGATGAGATAACATTCGAATGGCTTATTCTCCCAGACCTGCATTTGCCCTCAGCAGCCGCCCATCATCTGGATCCTGCATATAATGCACAGCCATACGGCCGCACTGACTCCAAAGGACAAGGTTGAAATTCCCCATTTATCTAAATCTAAACTGCAATTTCCCGTCTGTCTGCATAAAGCTATTACATTATCTTAAGTTCACACCTTTTAATGCATTTTGAAAAAAAAAATTTTTTGTTTTTGGTGTAAATTATCAGCAGCGGATGGAGGAGCAGCAGGGCAGGGAATGGAAAGCCGGTTCCGCTTGATGGAGCTGGGGAATTAGCGCCTTGAAAAATGGTGTCATGCAGTGTGAAATAGAGATGATGGGAGATATAAACAGTTTATATAGCGTCCAATGGGGAAAACCTTAAATAAAAAAAAAAAAAAAAGTAATAAATCTTTCCTATTATTTTAGATAAAAAATGGCACACAGCTTTAGGGAATGTGCTGCATTGTGGCTCCTGTGAGCCGCGTCTATTTTACTAGACACTTTTCAAAACTTTTGAAGTAAGTCTTAAAATTGACTAAAGCACATAATACATTTAGGGCCACATGTATAATGAAACCGTTTAACAAAGGGAAAAAGTGGTTTTAGACCGAAACAGGTTCATACATGTGGCCCTTAGTGCACAACACATTCTACTTTTTTTTTTACCATATTACGGTGCATATTGTTTAGTGAATCACCGCCAGCATTTGTAGCTTCTGATGTTCATACATAGTACAGTTCTCTCCCTCTGTATTACCCATATACCACAGAGGCCGCTCCCATCTATCATATACCCTAAATCCAGAGTCAGCTCCTCTCCACTTAACCCCTAATACCACAGAGCTCGCTCTCTAAACATATAACCTATATACCCCAGGCTCCGCTTCTCCTCCTCTATTATAACCTTAACCACAGAGCTCAGCTCTCTCCTTATCATATAACCCTATACACAGAGCTCAGCCCTCTCCTCTATCATTAACCTAATTCCAGAGCAGTTCTCTACCCCTTCATAAACCCATATATCAAAGAGGTTCTTCCTCTATCATATAACCCTAATATCACAGAGTAGCTTCTTCATCTATCATATAACCCTATATATACGAGCTCGCTCCTCTCCTCTATCTATAACCTTTTATCACAGAGTCAGCTTTCTCCTCTATCATTAACCCATTATCACAGAGCTCAGCTCTCTCCTTTCAATAACCCTTATATCACAGAGCTCAGCTCCCTCTTTTACATATAACCCTATATTCACTGAGTCAGCTCCTCTCTTCTATCACTAACCTTATATCACAGAGCTCCGTTCTCTACCTTATCATATACCCCCATATATCACAGAGATCGCTTTCATCCTCATCTATAACCCTAAAATATCACAGAGCTCAGATTTTCTCATCTTCATATAACCTAAAATATCCAAGTCAGCTTTCTCCTCTTCCATAACCCTTATATCAAGAAGCTCAGCCTCTCCCTTATCAATAATCAATACATACAGAGCTCACTTCTCTTCTCTATCATATTTAACCCCTTATATCACAGAGCTCAGCTTTTTCCTCTAATTCTATAAACCTATATTCACAGAAATCAGCTTCTCTCCTCTATTATATAACCCTGTATATCACAGAGCTCAGCTTCTCTCATCATATCATATAACCCTATATATACACAGAGCTTTAGCTTCTCTTCTCATCATTTTTAACCCTATATACCACAGAGCTCAGCTTCTCTTCCTCTTTTTACTTTAAAAACCCTATATACCACAGAGCTCAGCTTCCTCCTCTATCTATACCCTATATTCCCAAAAGAGCTCAGCTTTCTCATCTATCATATAAACCTTATATATCACAGAGCTCAGCTTCTTCCTTACATATAACCCTATATAACACAGAGCTCAGCTTCTCTCCCTCTATCATAACCCTATATACCACAGAGATCGCTTCTCTCTCTATCATATAAACCTTATTTTACAGAGCTCAGCTTCTTCCTTATTCAATAACCCTTATATCACAGAGTCAGCTCCTTTTCTCTACATATAACCCTATAAACACAGAGCTCAGTTCTTCCCCTCATTATAATCCTATATATCACAGAGCTCAGCTTCTCTCCTCTATCATATAACCCTATATATCACAGAGCTCAGCTCCCCCCTCTGTCATATCACTATATATCACAGAGCTTCAGCTCCTCTCCTTCTATAAAAAAAACCCTATATTCACAGAGCTCAGCTCCTCTATCATATAACCCTATATATCACAGAGCTCAGCTCTCTTTTTTGTCATATAACCTATAATCACAGAGTTCCATCTCCTCTCCTCAAACATATAAAACCCTATATATCACTGAGGGCAGCTGCTCTCTTCTATCATTTAACCCCTTTTATCACAGAGCTCAGCTTTCTCCCTCTATTATATAACCCTATATATCAAGCTTCTCTTCTCCTCTATCATTATAACCCTATATATCACAGAGCTCATCTTCTCTCCCCTATATATAACCCTTTATATCACAGAGCTCAGCCCCCTCTTTCCCCTATTCATATAACCTATAATATCACAGGACTATTCTCCCTTCTATCCATAACCCTATATATCACAGAGCTCAGCTCTCTCCTCTATCATATAACCCTATATATCACAGAGCTCAGCTCCTCTCCCTCTTTTATATAACCCATATACACAGAGCTCAACTTTTATCCTCTTATAAACCCATATATGCAGAGCTCAGCTTCCCTCCTTATCAAAACCCTATGTATTCCCGAGCTAAACTTCTCTTTCTCTATCATTAACCCTATTTATTACAGAGCTCAGCTTCTCTCTTCTATCATATAACCTATATATCACAGAGATCAGCTGCTCTCTTCTATCATATAAACCTATATATCACAGAGCTCAGCTTCTCCCCTCTATCATTTTAACCCTATATATCAGAGCTTCCCCTTCCTCCTCTATTTATATAACCCTATTATCACAGAGCGCAGCTTCTCTCCCTCTATCATATAACCTATATAACACAGAGCTCAGCTCCTCTCCTCTATCATATAACCCTATATATCACAGACTAGCTTCTCTTCATCTATCATAACCTATATATCACAGAACTAGCTCCTCTCCTCTTCATATAAACCCTATATATCACAGAGCTCAGCTCCTCTCCCTCTACATATAACCCTATATATACAGAGGGTCCAACTTCTATCCCTATCATAAACCCTTAAAATCACAGAGCTAAAATTCTATCCTCTATCATATAACCCTATATATCACAGAGATCAGTTCCTTCTCCTATCATTAACCCTATATATCACAGAGCTCCGCTCCCCTCCTCTATCATTAACCCTATATAGCACAGAGCTCAGCTCCTCTCCCTACCTCCTGATGTAATTGGCCATTTGCCAGTTGCACCATGTATCAGCATTATTTTCGTCATATTGGGGACCCTTAGGGCCACAAAACCTGTTTTGGTTTTGTGTGTTGTGTGTGTGGGGGGGGGGTGGGGGGCACGTGAGATTTGGGGCAGGGAAGATTGGTAGATCTAATTTGTGTATTTTTATTTTTATTGTTTCTATGACCATCCGTCATTCCTGGACATTGGATAAATCCAGCTAATAATAATCATGTTTTTAGTGTCTCATTTCCCATCAAAAGTTTTAGCTTTACAGTACCTATTAAGCGGACAGCACTTTCAGTTCTCCTATCTTGTGTGTGGGTACCAGACCTGGGTGGTCCAACTCTAATCCATTTAGGATAATCTTACATACAATAAAGTGTCCGCACTCCACAATGCAAATATCATGCAATATCATTACAAGCAAATATCATGCATTTCTTCATATAAAAAAGGCTGTGCATATTCATAGCAACGTTTCTGGTCAAGGCCTTTCTTCAAGCTTGTAACAAAAATGCTAAGGTGTCCCCAATAAAGTAGCATGTCACAGTTGCATAGGATGAACGGACCTTAGGCGCATAAGTAATGCACCAAACATATATAAAGGCTATAGATAGGCTGGAAAAGTCATTAGAATAGCATGTCAGTGAATAGAAACCATGGGACTGATCCTGTATGGAGGACCACAGATCCCAGCAATACCTGTGCTGTGCTGGCTCTTGCTGTATGTAGAATAAAGGGTGAGAGCAGCAAAAATACATTTCATATTTAATGTAGTAAAATAAAAAATAAAAAATCTGAACATCATCATCAGTGGGTTATTTAAAGTAAAACTAGTTTTAGACCATTGATTTTAAATATATTTTATTGGAGATATTTTAATATTTTTGGGATATTATATATTTTTATATTAATTTTATATGATCACATTTTTCATTAAATTTAAATAATTTAATTTTATATAGTTTGATAATTATCAAAAATTACTTTTTATTATTGTACTGGTGGAAGTTGAGAAATAAGGGACATTTATTTTGCCCTAACATCAAATCTAGTTCCACGTTGACTCCTCAGGCAGAGCACACTGAGCTAGGTCTGCCTGTCCGAGCAGTAATGCGTCTAGTTTTGCCGAACAACATTCATATATGTGTCTAGTAATACGAGTGTGGTGCGACGTCCCCAGAACACCCCTAATGTTAGGCGCATTAGAAAGTGTTGAGTCTTAAAGGGGTTGTATCATTACATTAAATGGTCTTCAGAATAAGGGGACAGTGAAAACAAGCAACTTTGCAATTGGATGTCATTTGCAGAGCTGTCTTGTTTTCTCTGTCTCCCTTATCTTCGTTTTCTGTAAACACTGTTCCCCAGTGACGGTCGGATTCCACCTCCTTTCATTTCATTGGCTGACGGCTCTACTAATTTACATTCTGTCTGTCTGTCCCCTGGTCGTATTCACGGGAGCGCGCATTCCTGACTCTCTCACTCAGAATAAAGGGCCGGCAACAATTTCACTCTGCACAGCCAGCAGCTCCACAGTAACACTGCAGCTGCTTCTACAATCAGAAAACAGCAGAATTGTGCCCGGTGCCTAATGCTCCTGAGTGTAAACATAGATGGGAGACAGATCTCTGCTCTGGAGGAGTTCATAGAAGACTGGATTCAACTGTAACAAACCGCCAGCTGTATAGGCAGGAAAAAGGAAAAAAGGAAGAGGGGGCGCACAATAGCGTTATACTGTAGACAGGGGATATATTCTCTAAGAAAGTAGTATTCTCACCTTTTGATGTTGCGCTCTTATTGTTGAGGCACAACACTCATAAGCGCTTGAAGGGTTGTTTATACCCCGTAGCCCTTACTACGGCAGCCGGTGGTCTCTGTCGCTCCGTTCGGATGACCGGTGGGAGAAAGTTGCCAAGTTTTCCTTCTTTCCTTTTTTCCATTTTTGGAAACCGCCAGCTGTGAGAGGAGAAAAGATCAGTGCTCTGAGTTCATAGAAGACTGTCTAGACTGAATGCAGGGCTGTGCTATGTAAACAAAGAGCTCTTACAAAATAAGGCTGCATAGGGAGAGGAACGACACAGTGACATGTGGACTCAGACAGAGAGGGGGAGGAGAGCAGGGATGTGCTATCCCCTCCCCCTGATCTCAAACAAACACACTGACTCAGGAGCGAGCATGAACAGTGAAGGGCGGGATGATGTCATCCTCCTTCAGTTAAGAAACACCCAGCTGGGAAGGGAAGAAATGCCCCTGGATTTGAGGAACTGAGAAAATGAAGAAACAGCCGAACTGATGAAGCGATACATCCCCTTTAGCATTCATTAGGTGCATTAGACATTGTATCCTGCTCACTTTGGCGCATTTTACTTCAGAAAAGGGTGAAAACCCAATCACACATGTCTCCCATGGTACGCATTGTACACATGCCACTTTCAGACCTGCCCTATGTAATCTCGGCACAGTATGGGATACTTGTTGAGAAGGACTTTGCATTTTTATCACAAGCCTGAAGAAGAACCTTGGCCTGAGACGTTCTAGTTCTATGCCGTGTGACCACACTAAAGAAAAGGTAACGTTACTGTAAAGTGTGACCGCACCAACACTTCTAGGTTTCAAGGGAGATATCTTACAAGGCAGAATTTTCCGTGTGGCTTTAACATTGCATAGACATAAAAGCTTGACATTCTCTGCGGCAGACTCTGGTATTATAAGGGGGAGATGGCTGGAAAAGGTTAAGAGCGTCAGGAGGGGGGTGGCACAGTCGAATGATTGTCTCTTACATGTAGCTGTCAACTGCATCTCAACAATTAACCTTTCACTACGTCCCGGCTGGCACTTTCCCTCTGCCGGTGCAGTAGTTGCTGCTGTTGTTTTAAATGTTATAGCTGCAGTCAGTGGCCCGAGTCTTTATCATCTGTCATGTGCTGAATGTCTCAGCGGATGCTGGGGGTTGTAATACAACTTGTGCAGGTCTCACGAGAGGAATAAATGATTTTGTTCTGTAATGCTGTAGACTCAGGATGTTATGCACTGTTACATCACTTCAGTGACGCTGTGATGTATACATGTAGTAATTTGTCATTTAAGTTCTTGGAGCTGTAAGTACAAGTTGGTCATTTAGCCATGGGAGCAGTAATGGCGGCCATATTGGTTGTCACTCAGCTATCCCTGAATAAGTGAATTCCACCGTTACTCATCTTCTAGTTTATATGCCCAACCCAAATTATTTTTAATACGGGATCACTCTGCACGGGCCAACTTATTGGAAAATTATTGGGGCTCGGTATTGATGGCCCCATTAGGTGAGCGACACATTTTGGGAGCGGGTCTTGTGGGATGTTATCGCTAAATGTTTATAAGCACAAATTTTTGTATACTCAATAGAATTACCTAGGGCAGGTTAGACACCTCTTAATGTCCCTCTAGGCAGGAATAGGCAAAGTTTATATAACCCCAGGCAGGTTACGGCAGTTTTAATGTTCCCTATGACAGAATTTTGCAGTTTAATAAACTCACTTTGGCAGGTATGTTGCCCCCAAGGACAAACTAATCTCGTTTCCCCGCTTATTGGCGGTTAGGGAGGCGGTATTTGCCCCATACGGCCCCAAATTATAAACGGTAAAAAGTCCATAGAGTATATTGTCACTCCCCGCTAGGCGAATAGCGGGGTATAGGTCCCCCATAGGCAGTTAATAAGCAAGGTATAAGGCTGGCAGCAGGCCCCCCCGTTATCAAAGGTAATGCAGGCGATATGTCCCCAGTAGGCTTGATAAGGCAAGTACATTCCCCCTTACAGTTATTCCCAGGATTGTAGGCAGGTATTGTCCTCCCGTGAAGGCGGTAGAGGCGAGGCTCGGGCGTCCTCCCATAGCGCATGTTTAGCCAGCAGTAAATAGGCAGGTATTTGTCCCCGTATTGCAGCGGGGAGGGCAGGAATATGTCCCTATGAGGCAGTGTTACCTAAGCTGGTATTAGGCGCGTATTGAGTCCATCGGGAGCGGGGCCCCAATGCCGCAGAATAACCGTGTAAAGCCTAATAGGCAACAGATTTTTCAGCCCCCATATTGTTTGCTGAAAAAACTTGGCTGTATTCTGAGCCCAATGTGTTATCAAAATGTGAAAATGAACAGAGACAATCCATGATCCGTCTATCTGAGACCAGCTTGTAACTTGCTATGATCTTAGACCTCGGTCAGAGACTAACATACATGGCCAGTGATGAGCGTAGCTCATTGGCGTTCAATTTGTAAGAAAGCTGTATTTTGGCTGTATCTTCAATGGGCTGTCTATGTATTTTCCAACTCTTTTCACAAGTGTGGCTAATTCATCCCCATTAAAAATCCTGTAGGCTGGCACCGGTAGCTTGCGAGCTATTGTGCGTGGACCTGCAAATAAGGAATGCTCTAAAAGGAGGTGGCAAAACACTTTTATAACTTGAATATCAAAAATGGGTAGGGGGGGATGAGAGCATTCAGGACTTAGTACTCACTGTGTAGAGTGCTATAGGAGTATATACCTCACTATACATTGGAGTTACGCATTAACATGGAGGGGGAAAGTCAATCAACGATTCACTACAAAACATGTGACTATTCTGATTTTGCTTTATTTCAGAATTAAAGCAGATCTTATTTCCTGCTTTTGTTCACAAGGCTTCTGTAGGTTACTGACCACCTCTCCCTGCTTTAGATCTCTGGCTGGGATGGTGACATCTATCCCTGATGTGTCTTATCAGCAGCACCAAACTTGTTGTGTTTCTCACTGACAAACTTTCACCCTGTAGAGCTTCTGTCTTGCTGTTTAAACACCTCCATCACCAATGTCCCTCTAGCAGGTTTAGTTAGAAATCGCATAGCTGATTCGCCAATCAATGCTATATAACCGCCCGCAGGCGGTTACCGCCCGAATGTTTTATACTTGTGTCCCTATGACAATATTTTCCATTTACATACTTCACTTTGGCAGCTGAGTGTTAGCTAAGGGACAAAGCCTAAGGCCTCGTTCACACGGCTTATTCTGGGACGGATTGGAGCCGTACTGCGCGCCGTATTTGCGCTGCAGTACGGCTCCAATCCGTCCCAGTAACTGCAAATAATGCACAGTTCTCATAGAGACTGTGGATTCCGTCGCTCCTCCCGCTCGGCGAATCCGCCGCGGGGGGGAGAAAGTGACATGCACAATTTATTTACGGCGCGTACGCGCCGGTGAATTAAAGCAATGTCTATGAGGGCCGGCGGAGCAGCGCCCCCGGCCCCCCCCTTATTCATGCCGTAACTGCTGGCGAAATCCGTCCCGCAATTACGGCTGGAATAAGCTGTGTGAACACTGCCTAAGGCCATGTTCACACGGCTTAGTCCCGATGGATGTGTGAGCCGTTTTTGAGGGGCACAAAATCCGCCGTGAATAAGGGGCGGGAAAGGGGGGGCGGGGCCGGAGCGCGGCGGGGGCGCCCCTCCCCGCCCCATAGACAATGCATTGTTTACGCTGCGTGTCCGCCCAGCGGGGAGGAGCGACGGAATCCACTGTTCTCTATTTAGAAACAGTGGATTACCGTAATGACAGGGACGGTTGGCGCCGTATTGAAAGGCAAATCCGCCAGTGCGCAGTTAACGGCTCCCATCCGGCAGAATAGCCGTGTGAACTGGCCTAATAGACAAATCAGATACAGTGGTCTCTCAACATACAATGGTCGTCCCAAACCAATATTGTTTGCTGAAACCATAACTATGGAAAACTGGTGATTGGTTCTGAGGCCCCAAAATGTCCCCAACGTTATGCAAAATGGAGATGAAAGAAAATGAAGCAGAGACTAATCCCGATAAAGTGTGTCCGTCCATATAACATCAGAGAGAGCTGCTGGAAGCTGGAAATCGCTTTCTATGATGAGCTTAGGAGCTTCTCTGGGTCATGTGCTATCTATACATTACAATGGCCCAGATGTATGAACGTCGTTGCATCAGTTTGGGCGCCTTAAACAATAACTCTGTAAGAAACGCTGATACTTTTGGCTGCATCTTCAACAGGGGGCGTGTCTATGCTAATTCATACAATACCACACATCTATGTATCTCACATGCCTAGAAGTGTTGCCGCTAATGTGTCAGTAGCCATGCCTATTTAAGAGTGGCGAGGCTAAGACTAAATTTGTCACAGTGTAGGACACTTTCTGGCACACGGTCAGCTTGTCTGACAATATGATAAATTTATCAAGTGCTGTGTGACCCCTGCAAAATAAGAATGTGCTCTACAATGTCACAGCAGTGCATACGACAGTTTGCACAACAACACTTTTCATACATCTTGACCAATGTATCAGAAAAGAAAATGGGGCCCTTACCTGGTGCCCAAAGGAAGCGTTCATCTTGGCACATGTAAGAGCAGTACAGGACATGTAGTACCGCACTGTACCATAGAGAGGTGCTATAGACCGCCAATCTCTACATGCACCTAACTAATACATGTAAGAGCAGTACAGGACATGTAGTACAGCACTGTACTGTAGAGAGGCGCTATAGACCCCCAATCACTGCATGCGCCGCACTAATACATGTAAGAGCAGTACAAGACATGTAGTAGCGCACTCTACCATAGAGAGGTGCTATAGACCGCCAATCACTGCATGCACCTCATTAATACATGTAAGAGCAGTACAGGACATGTAGTACCGCACTGTACTGTAGAGAGGCGCATACTAGACGCCATCAACTGCATGCACGCTCACTAATACATGAAAGAGCAGTACAGGAAAAATAGTACCGCAATGTCCTGTAGAGAGGCGCTACTATACACCAATCACTGCTTGCACCTCACTAATACATGTAAGAGCAGTATAGGACATGTGGTACTGCACTGTACTGTAGAGAGGAGATACTAGACCGACAATCACTGCATGCACCTCACTAATACATGTAAGAGCAGTACAGGACATGTAGTACCGCACTGTACTGTAGAGAGGCGCTACTAGACTGCCAATCACTGCATGCACCTCACTAATACATGTAAGAGCAGTACAGGACATGTAGTACCGCACTGTACTGTAGAGAGGCGCTACTAGACCGCTAATCACTGCATGCACCTCACTAATAGAGAAGTTTTGCAAGTAAAATGTTCTTGATGATCGGTTGGATCTTCCATCAGTCACATGAGCCACAGATCAGCAGTGTCTGTAATGGTAAAGGTTGGTTTATAGACATAGTTGCCAACTTTTGAAAATGAAAAAGCAGGAGACACTAGCCCATCTTGTCTGTGCCACGCCCCTTCAAAAAGCCACACCTACTCCACCTAACTGCATAACGGCTTTGGAAGAAAGCCAGGTAGATGCCCTTATAGCCAGGTAGTAGCCCCCCATAACCAGGTAGTGCCCCTTACAGGTAGGTAGATGCCCCCTTGTAGCCAAATAGATGCCCTCTCTGTAGCCAGGTAGAGCCAAATTTGTAGCCAGGTAGGTGCCCCCCTTTGTTAGCCAGGTAGATGCCCCCCATTGTTAGCCAGGTAGTGCCCCCATTGTTTGCCAGGTAGATGCCCCCATTGTTTGCCAGGTAGTGCCCCTTCTGTTGGCCAGGTAGATGCCCCCTCTGTTGGCCAGGTAGATGCCCCCATTGATTTCCAGGTAGTGCCCCCTCTGTTGCCAGGTAGTGCCCCCATAGTTAGCCAGGTATTGCCCCCATTGTTAGCCAGGTAGTGTCCCCATTGTTAGCCAGGTAGTGCCCCCATCGTTAGCCAGGTAGTGCCCCCATGCCCCCATTGTTAGCCAGGTAGTGCCTCCATTGTTGCAGGTAGACCCCCATTGTAGCCAGGTAGTGCCCCCATTGTAGCCAGGTAGTACCCCCTTTAGTAGCCAGGTAGTGCCCCCATTAGTAGCCAGGTAGTGCCTCCATTGTTGCCAGGTAGTGCCCCCATTGTAGCCAGGTAGTGCCCCCCATTGTAGCCAGGTAGTGCCCCCATTGTAGCCAGGTAGTGCCCCCCATTGTAGCCAGGTAGTGCCCCATTGTTAGCCAGGTAGTGCCCTCTCTGTTGCCAGGTAGTGCCCCCATTGTTAGCCAGGTAGTGCCCCCCATTGTTAGCCAGGTAGTGCCCCTCTGTTGCCAGGTAGTGCCCCATTGTTAGCCAGGTAGTGCCCCCATTGTTTGCCAGGTTGTGCCCCCTCTGTTGCCAGGTATTGCCCCCATTGTAGCTAGGTAGACCCCCCATTGTAGCCAGGTAGTGCCCCCCATTGTAGCCAGGTAGTGCCCCCCATTGTTAGCCAGGTAGTGCCCCCCATTGTTAGCAGGTAGTGCCCCCTCTGTTGCTAGGTATTGCCCCATTGTAGCTAGGTAGACCCCCCATTGTAGCCAGGTAGACCCCCCATTGTAGCCAGGTAGACCCCCCATTGTAGCAGACAGTGCCCCTAAAACTAATAAAAATAAAATAATAAAATCCACTTACCTGACCAGGCTCCTGCAGAGCGGTCCGCTCCTGGACATCTCAGCAGTGTCACAGGGGAAGTGAGTGCAGCCGCGCGTCACTTCCTCTGTGACGCTGACATGTGTGTACGGCGCACAGCGGCGCCGGACATACAGGGGGAGGAGGCAGAGGGAGCGATCCCTCCTGCCTCCTCCCTGCTCAGCGAGGTTCCGGGCGGTTGAAGCGGGCGCAGCGCCCGCTTCACCCGCCTGTGGGAACGGACCGGCGGGGCCCCAGTAGCGCACCAGCACCGCGGTCATTTAACGGACCCCCGCCGCCTGCTGGCGGCGGGAGGAATGCCAACTCCCCGGGGAGGGTGGGGGGGGACCCCAAATAGCGGGACCCCCCCCGCCAAAAACGGGAGAGTTGGCATGTATGTTTATAGATACAATGTCCCAGGAAAGACCATTGTATGGCGGAAATATAGTATTCTGAGGCCATTGTAACTTTTTAGATTTTATTGCCATTACTAGAAATATTACCTGGAACGGGAAGTCTCATGAGCACAGTGCCTAAAATGATCTCCAGGGAAGCTTTGTCCATGTAATGTATGGTCGCCCCAGCACTGCCAAGACAGAAAACGCTCTTAACCCCCATCCCTCTGTTATAACACATGAGGGGCAGTCTCAAGCAGGGGTCCACTTTATGATGTTTATACGCCTTAATAGGGTGTTAGGACAACGGCTGTCACTCTAAGACAAGTCTCTTACATCTGGATTCTAAATGGATACTACAACTATCACTCTGCTGCTTCTACTCTGGACCAGGAAGTGTTGTCATGGGGCGACACATTCTTCTCATTTGTAGTTGGTGCCTCTGATAACACAAGGCAAGAATGAAGCGATTGCACATTTTCCAGCGCACTTTCCTCTCGATCCTCCTGTAGTTGTGCTCTCTCCTGTAAGTGATCATATCCTCCCGGTGTTTTGTTCTGATGAATCATGATTGTTCCCCAGACCTCTCCTGACTCTCCAAACCTGCAGCATGTGATTGCTGAACTCTGTGAACCCCCTCCCATGGTTACATATTCCCATTATAAACCAATTATTCATATTTCATGTTGTGAAGGGAACATTTGCTATTTCTTACTTTCCGGCCATTTATTTCTAGCAGATTACTTCCAGACAGCGCATAGAAATGACTGGACTGTGGAATAGTCTGTGTTTTACCCTTTAGTGCATAGATTGTAAGCTCCTTCTACAGGAATGTCCTCCTGATGGTGTAAACTACATGACTCCATATCTCCCATGTGTCGCTTTTTTGGAGGGACAGTTCTTATTTTTGACCCCAGTCCCCCCCTCCCTTTACTCCTTAAAGAGGTTTTGCCACGATGTAATGTTGACGTGGGTTCCTCCAAAATGGGTATTTAATCACTTTTCTAAATATATGTGATTACAAAAAGTGAAACCTCTGAGAGCTACGGCATTGCTCAGTCCCCCTTAGTTCCTGACAGTTTATATTAGACACGACCAGGATACTGACAGGAGCTGACCTGGCCGCGCTTGCGTGTTTGCACTTCTTATCTGATGACAGGGAACATGAAGGAGCTTGCAAGGGGCTGGGAAGAAAGTGCAGTGTATGAGGCTTTTCGGCCGTATAGACAATTCACTGGTTGTAATGTTATTATTTGAGTAAACATTGCAGACGCTCCCTTCTTCCTCGCTCTCTGCTCACCCCCTCCCTCTCACCATTGCAGTGTTCATGATTTGTTTATCTTTTCTCCTGGGCAGATAAGAGGTAAGGAACTTCACTTCGTGGCAAAACCACTTTAAAGGAGTTTTGCCAAGAAGTGAGTTCCTCACCTAACAGGCTGATACTCCCCTCTTGAGGCTTGAAAAGGGGTTTTGTGTTTCTGTGTTTAAAAAAACAAGTACCTCCTCTGTGATATCATCGCTTCACCTCCCATGCACGCTCCTGATACTCAGTCTCTGTACTTGAGCAAACATGTTATTTGGCTAATTCCCAGGGGAGAACTGTATTGTGCACAAGTTTCTCCCTCTTATCTGCTCAGGAGAGAAGACAAGCTCTGAGCAGGCAACATCTTTCACTTGTTCACAAACTGCTGCAGGAGGAGAGGAGGGCTGAGCAGGGAGTATCTGCATGTTTACTCAGATAATTACATTACAACCAGTGGATTCTCTATACAAAAGACATAGGATCTTTTCTCCCTAGTCCCTTCAAAGCTGGTTCATGTTCCCTACCATCAGATAAGATGGGTGGGTATGCGCTCTTATCATGGGTGATTATATGGTGACATATCATTGACTTTTTGTATATTTATATGTATATTTGGTTATATACTATGTTATTTATTTGATATGATTATGCACCTTATGTATACCATCTAATGTGGGGTTGTATCTTTGTGGCACCACCATTTTTAGCTATATGTATTTGGTCTTTGTATTTTTGTGTTTTTACTATACATTTGGAAATTAATAAAAGTTTTGTATATATGTATTTTTGTATTTTTGGTAGTTTTTTATATATTGCTTTTGTAAATCAGCTCCTGTCAGCTCCTGGTCGTGTCTAATGTAAACTGTCAGGAAACTAAGGGCATGTAAGTCAGGCTGTAGCTCTCAGAGGCCTCACTTTTTTTAATGACATATATTTAGAAAAGTGATTAAATACCCATTCGTAGCACAACCCCTTTAAATGTCTCTCTTTTTGACATGATAAATAAACTTGCATGAATCAACTTAATGTGTTGTCACAAAAAGCATTGCTCTGGTTCCTGACTGCATAGTAAGCTATAATTCAGATACACAGTTGTGCCACATTATTATGACCACATTCTAGTTTTAATGTTGGCAGCACGTAGCTTGTAAAGGAAGTCATGTGTGGTGAGCTGGCTTGGTAGGTATATAAGGTGTGTGATAGGCTGTCTGCACATACATCCTTTGTTGCTGTCATGAGTAAAAGGGTGATTTATCAGAATTTCAGAAATGGATGACTTTTGGGCAAATCAGGGGAGTATTTCTGTAACTAGGTCTTTTGTGAACTGTTCTCATGCTGTTGAAAGTGTATGGTGAGTGGATAAAGGACACCACTGTGAACAAGCAATGTGGAAACTGCAGCGCACCACGTGCCATTGATGTGAGAGGTAAACATCAGCAATAAAGTTGTGTGAGGGTGGACTGATACACTACATTGGAGACGCTCCCTGCCAAAGTGACCCAAGGGACGACCAGCCGTGTGTCTTTACATAACAGTTCAGTGATCCCTACTGTGTATGAATGTCACTGCATGTCTGCTAACCAAGGCTTCAATTTTCACATCAGTATCAGAATTGTACCTCTGCTGATTGGAAAAGAATTATCCTCTCTGATGAGTAATGTTTTTATTTCATTGAATGGATGGATGTTGGCATATCATGTGAGAAATATCAGAGAACAAACACCTTGCAAGCATTGCTGGCAGAACACAAGCTGGTTGTGGCAGCGTTTTAGGCTGGGGAATGTTTTCTTGGCATACTCTGGGCAACTCATCCATGTGGGAGGCACTCTCGGAGATTTGGGTATGAATCTATCCTTTCAGATCCCATACTCCCATACATACGAATTGTCTTCCCTGGGTCAGATGGGATCTTCATGCCACACAGCTAAAAAAAATTCCAATTTTGGTTGGAAGACCATGACCAAGACGTCCAAGTACTAACCTGGTATGGAAATTCTCAGACCTGAACCCAGTTGAGCAGTTGTTGGGAGTTCTTGGTTGGTGGTGTTGGCTCTATGGACCCTCCAGCAGCTGTGGAGCCCCTGGATGGATGGTGGTGGCTCTATGGACCCTCCAGCAGCTGTGGGAGCCCCTGGATGTGGTGGTGGCTCTATGGCCTCCTCCGGCAGCTGTGGGAGCCCCTGGATGGTGGTGTCGGCTCTATGGACCCCCCCAGCAGCTGTGGGGGCCCCTGGATGGTAGTGCTGGCTCTATGGACCCTCCAGCAGCTGGGGGGGCCTCTGGATGGTGGTTTTGGGCTCTATGGCCCATCCAGAGCTGTGGGGCCCCTGGATGGTGGTGTTGGCTCTATGGCCCTCCAGCTGTGGGACCCTGGATAATGGTGTTGGCTCTATGGACCTCCAGCAGCTGTGGAGCCCTGGATGGTGGTGCCGGCTCTATGGACCCTCCAGCAGCGTGGGGCCCCTGGATGGTGTGCTGGCTCTATGGCCCTTTCAGCAGCTGTGGGAGCCCTGGATGTGGTGTTGGTCTAGGGGCCCCTCCAACAGCTGTGGGACCCCTGGATAAGGGTGTTGGCTCTATGGACCCCAGCAGCTGTGGGGCCCTCTGGATGGTGGTGTTGGCTCTATGGACCTCCAGTAGCTGTGGGCCCCTGGATGGTGGTTGTTGGCTCTATGGATCCTCCAGCAGCTGTGGGGAGCCCTGGAGGGTTTGTGTGGCTCTATGGACCCTCCAGCAGCCTGTTGGGGCCCCAGGATGGTGGTGTTGGCTTAGGATCCTCCAGCAGCTGTGGGGCCCCTGGAGGGTTTGGTTTGTTGGCTCTATGGATCCTCTAGAGCGTGGGAGCCCCTGGATGTTGGGTTGGCTCTTTGGACCCTCCACGTTGTGGAGCCCCTGGATGGTGGTGTTGGCTCTATGGACCCTCCAGCAGCTGTGGGAGCCCCCGGATGGTGGTGTTGGCGCTATGGCTCCTCCAGCAACAGTGGGAGCCCCTGGATGGGGGTGTTTGCGCTATGAACCCTCCAGCAGCTGTGGGGTCCCTGGATGATGGTGTTGGCTCTATGGATCTTCCAGCAGCTGTGGGAGCCCCTGGATGGTGGTATTGGCTCTTTGGACCCTCCAGCAGCTGTCGGAGCCCCTGGATATTGGTGTTGGCTCTATGGACCCTCCAGCAGCTGTGGGATGCAGTCGGCTCAAGATATCTGGGACAACCTACCAGGACCTTATTGAGTCACTCACGACCTGTCTAGCTGTTGTCTGGGCTGCATACGGTGGTTACTTTGTATACTTTGGTCATAATAATGTGATTGTGTAATTTAATGTAATTAGGACGATAACAAATATCAATATTCAGATGATGCTGTGCTAATATGTAAATGAAAAATACTGAGGCATATAGATATGCATGAAGAAATAGTATTTCTTTCAGGGAATCTGTTGAAAAATAATTTAACCGGGTGAAGACTATTGTGCCAAAACAAGTTGTCCTGCAGATATCAGCCTTGAGCCCAGGGGTGTAGCTAAAGAATCATGGGCCTGGGTCCAAAGCTTCAGCTCGGGGCCCTCTACTCCCAGACACCATCTGGTGACTGATACTTTTCAACTACAGGTTCCCTGCTTGGCGTGGCGGATGTCTGAGGTGTAGCGCGCTGCAGAACATTATTTATATTTAAAGAATTTGTCTTATAGAATAAAATAAATTTCAAATGGGGCCAAAAAATACATGTTATTTAGCCATCTTTTCCCAATTTTTCCCACTGCCCCCCCCCCCCCCCCCTCAAAAAATGTTGTGGGGTGAACAGGAAAAAAATGCAATTGTACCTCCTGTTTTATGGGGGTTTAGTTTTTGTTGGAGTTTATGCTGAACAGTTTAATTGACATTTTATCTTTATTCTATGGCTGTCAGTACAAGGGCCACATTATCATCACTGTGTAGTGACTAATACTATCATAATATTACTGACCAATCCAGTATACCAAGACCAATAATACTAATAATAACAATTACATATACATTTTACATAAATATACAAGGACCAAATACCACCACCACATCATGACCACATATCCCCACCATAAATGGTTTGAATAATACCAGCGTACTGTTACTGAATATAAACCATTACACTAAGGCCACTATTACCTCCATACAGTGACGATATTGTGTTAGATACCAGTGTACACAGGCTCTGCAGCCGTATAAGTGATTACACGGCAGTTAAATTTAGTAAAGTCCCCCTTCAATATAGGACCCTTTCTAGTAGGTATGTAAAGTAGATAGAGCCCTCTCAAGTAGGTAGGATGATAGAGCCCTTTAGATAGAACCCCTTATGGTAGCTAGGCAGGTGGATAGGGCCCCTTATAGTAGGTAAGCAAGTAGATAGGGCCCCTTCTGGTAGGTAGGTAGGTAGTTAGATAGGGCCAGTTACGGTGGGTAGGCAGGTATATAAAGCCAGTTACAGCATGTCAGGTGGCATATAGGGCCAGTTATAACAGGTAGGCAGGTATATAGGGCAAGTTATAGCAGGTAGAGTGGTATACAGAACCAGTTACAGAAGGCCGGCAGGTATACAGGGCCAGTTGCAGCAGGTACGGTGGTATATAGGGCCAGATACGGAAGGTAGAGTGGTGATTAAATTATAGAGTGGATTAAAAACGACAGTTAAGCAGGTAGGCAGGTTATAGGGCCAGTTTACAGCAGGTAAGGGAGGTATATAGGGCCAGTTACAGAGGTTTTGGGCCAGTTTATAGGCCCGTTTTAGAGTAATAGGGCCAGTTATAGAAGGGGAAAGGTAGACAGGTAGATAGGGCCAGTTATGATATGATATCCCCCCCCCCCCCCGCACCCCCACCCCATAAAAAAACCTCCTTCCCTCCCCCCACTGAACACCTGTCTTCCGGAGTGAGTGGCATGACATCCTTACGTCGCCCGCTCCGGGACGGCAGTTCCAACATCTACTAGGCTCCAAGCCTAGGCATAGGCTTAGGGCCTGGTAGAAGCAGTGGCGCGATTACATCATTGCGTCTCGCTGTTGCCTTCAGTGGACTAAGCGACCATTATCAATGTATCCTGGCCGCTTTGCCTCAAGCTGCTGCCTGCACCGTGCAGGCGGAGCTAGTGAATTGCTGTATCGCTGGGTCTTTTTTTTTGACCCAGCGTTTTTTTTTTCCCAAATTTGTGGTGAGTGGCCTGGGGCTGCTGCGTCCGCTGTAGCTACACCACTGCTTGAGCCACTATAGTGTTGATGCCTAATGTAACAGTGAATCAAGGAATCTTCTCCCTCGTGTACACACAGGTTGAAGAATTTAGACTCTAAAAAGATCGCCCTCTTCCCTCTCACACTGAGAGCCTCACAGAACACAGAGAGTCTTGCCCCCCCCCCCCCCCCCACTCTTTGTTCATTATTCACTATTTTGCACTAGATGGATTTTTGATGATTGCAAAGGTTGCTGAGCAGTTACTGGGCAAGACAAGGTGAACTACAACTGCTGGACTGAGGGAGCGGCCTCTTTCCCCTAATATAGTACTGACTCTCATGTCTACACATGCACTACTTATTTATGCAAAAGGGAAAGTTCTATCAGTAGCTACATTTTAAGTTCTACAAGGATGAAAGATCAGGTGAAAACACAAACGCAAAAGATTTTGGAGAAGCAAAGTCAGCAGTGGGAGCTGTAAAAATCCGTCAGATCGGTGTCTTTCCCATACATCTGTTTTCCCTGGAGCTCTGGTCTCCTTCCTTCAGTCATTCGTCATGTAGCTGCCCAAACCCCCAGTTTATCCAGGTTCTTCCGTGGAGAAATTACAGTGCGCTCTGATTTTATAACCCTGCATAATTTAATGCTATCAGCGGAGTGAAGTCTTTGCTTTCAATGACAACCTCAAGGTCAATGCCAAACAGCTACAATGCAGCACCCTGACATGTATCCTGATGCAGCACCCTGACATGTATCCTGATGCAGCACCCTGACATGTACCCTGATGCAGCACCCTGATGCAGCACCCTGCCATGTATCCTGATGCAGCACCCTGACATGTATCCTGATGCAGCACCCTGACATGTACCCTGATGCAGCACCCTGACATGTACACTGATGCAGCACACTGATGCAGCACCCTGACATGTATCCTGATGCAGCACCCTGACATGTACCCTGATGCAGCACCCTGACATGTACCCTGATGCAGCACCCTGACATGTACCCTGAACAGCGCCCTCTACGTACCCTGATGCGCACCCCTGACATTATCCTGAAGCAGCACCCTGACATGACCCTGATGCAGCGCCCTGACCCTGTACCCTGAATGCAGCACCCGACATTATCCTGTGCAGCACCCTGACATGTACCCTGTTGATGCGCCCTAGAATGTTACCCTGATGCAGCGCCCTGACATGTACCCTGATGCAGCGCCCTGACATGTACCCTGATGCAGCACCCTGACATGTACACTGATGCAGCACCCTGACATGTACCCTGATGCAGCGCCCTGACATGTACCCTGATGCAGCGCCCTGACATGTACACTGATGCAGCGCCCTGACATGTACCCTGATGCAGCACCCTGACATGTACCCTGATGCAGCACCCTGACATGTACACTGATGCAGCACCCTGACATGTACCCTGATGCAGCACCCTGACATGTATCCTGATGCAGCACCCTGACATGTATCCTGATGCAGCACCCTGACATGTATCCTGATGCAGCACCCTGACATGTATCCTGATGCAGCACCCTGACATGTATCCTGATGCAGCGCCCTGACATGTACCCTGATGCAGCACCTGACATGTACTGAAAGCCGCACCCTGACATGTTTCCTGATGCAGCACCCTGACATTTTACACTGATGCAGCAAACCCTGAAAATGTACCCCGATGCAGCAACCCTTACATGTTTTCATGCCCTGCACCCCGACTGTACCCAGATGCAGCACCCTGACATGTATCCTGATGCAGCACCCTGACATGTACCCTGATGCAGCACCCTGACATGTAGCCTGATGCAGCACCCTGACATGTACCCTGATGCAGCGCCCCTGACATGTACACTGATGCAGCACCCTGAATGTTACCCTGATGCACAGCAACCACTGACATGTACCCTGATGCAGCGCCCTGACATGTACACTGATGCAGCGCCCTGACCTGTACACTGATGCAGCGCCCCCCCGAAAATGTATCCTGATGCAGCACCCTGACATGTAACCCTGATTTCAGCAACCCTGACATGTATCCTGATGCAGCACCCTGACATGTATCCTGATGCAGCACCCTGACATGTGTCCTGATGCAGCACCCTGACATGTATCCTGATGCAGCACCCTGACATGTATCCTGATGCAGCGCCCTGACATGTATCCTGATGCAGCGCCCTGACATGTATATGATGCTGCCCCTGACAGTACCCTGATGCAGCCCACTGACATGTATCCTGATCAGCACCCTACATGTACCTGATGCAGCACCCTGGGCATGTACCTGATGCAGCACCCTGACATGTATCCTGATGCAGCGCCCTGACATGTACCTGATGCAGCCCCCTGACATGGACCCCGATGCAGCACCCTGACATGTACCTGATGCAGCAAACCCCGACATGTACCTGATGCAGCACCCTGACCTGTACCCAGCTGCAGCTCCCTGACATGTACCCAGTTGCAGCATCCTGACCCGTACCCTGAAGCAGCACACTGATGCAGCACCCTGACATGTACCCTGATGCAGCACCCTGACATGTACCCTGATGCAGCACCCTGACATGTATCCTGATGCAGCACCCTGACATGTACACTGATGCAGCACCCTGACATGTACCCTGATGCAGCACCCTGACTGCGAGCAGCCCCTGACATGTACCCTGATGCAGCCCCTGACATGTACCCTGAAGCAGCCCCTGAAAATGTACCCTGATGCAGCAGCCCTTACATGTACCCGATGCAGCCCCTGACATGTACCCTGAGCAGCCCCCTGACTTTTACCAGTGGCAGCACCCTGACAATGTACCCTGATGCAGCACCCTGACATGTACCCTGATGCAGCGCCCTGACATGTACCCTAAGCACACCCTGACATGTATCCTGATGCGCACCCTGACTGTAACCTGATGCCCGCAACCCTGCATGTACCCTGATGCAGCACCCCGACATGTACACTGATGCGGCACATAATGCAGCACCCTGACATGTACCCCATGCAGCAGCCACGACATGTACCTGATCCGCCCCCCTGACATGTATCCTGATGCAGCACCCTGACATGTACACTGATGCAGCACCCTGACATGTACCCTGATGCAGCACCCTGACATGTACCCTGATGCAGCACCCTGACATGTACCCTGATGCAGCACCCTGACATGTATCCTGATGCAGCACCCTGACATGTACCCTGATGCAGCACCCTGACATGTACCCTGATGCAGCACCCTGACATGTACCCTGATTTCAGCCAACCCTGAACATGTACCCAGATGCGCAAACCCTACATGTATCCTGATGCAGCACCCTGACATGTACCCTGATGCAGCGCCCTGACATGTACCCTGATGCAGCACCCTGACATGTACCCAGATGCAGCACCCTGACATGAACCCTGATGCAGCACCCTGACATGTACCCTGATGCAGCGCCCTGACATTGTACCCTGGGTGCAGCACCCTGACAGTATCCCCGATGCAGCGCCCCTGACATGTACCGTCTATGCAGCACCCTGACATGTACCTGATCCCGCCCAACTTTATCCTGATGCAGCACCCTGAACAATGTACCGATGCAGCACCCTGTCATGTACCCTGATGCCGCCCCCTGCAAGGTACACTGATGCAGCTCCCTGACATGTACCCTGATGCAGCACCCTGACATGTACCCTGATGCAGCGCCCTGACATGTATCCTGATGCAGCAGCCTGACATGTATCCTGATGCAGCAGCCTGACATGTATCCTGATGCAGCACCCTGCCATGTACCCTCGATGCAGCACCCGACATGTACACTGATGCAGCGCCACCTCCCGGAATTTGCAACTAAAGTACCTATGTCGGAATGCAAGGTACCCCATGCCGCACCTGAAAGAGTTGATGCTAAAACCTGTGACATGTTTTAAACTTATGAACGTTCCGACAATGGCTGATACCCGTCAGCACCATGAACATGTAAAACCTGTATTTAGAATCCTGACATAAAAATGATGAAAAAATGCTCACCCTGAAAAAAGACCCTGGCCTAAACCCCCCGCCTACAAAAGTTAACCCTGACCGCACCGCCACACCTAAATAAAAAACCCCTATAAACGCCAAAACCCTGAACTATGTTCTGTGCAGGCGACAGTTTTTGTGCAGCCACCCGAA